>JAVCKZ010082715.1:0-12511 GCA_034780755.1 Lepetodrilus elevatus
AGCCAGCCAATCGCACGAACTGTGGGATACACTAAAATTACATAACCCTATCTCCTTACACGTATGTGGTATATAATACAAAGGAAAATATTAAGTCATGAAAAAACTTTTCAGATAGTTAAATATCAAACTGGTCAAGCTTAGATACACTGGCTATATACATTGAACTCTTGGGTCAAGCATTTGACCACAACCATCTTGCCCAGGTGGTGAAGGACGATGTCCAGACCACACTTTTGACCACTGGTCAAGAGATGGACAAGGATCAAAGAGAAACCAACAAGACACCTTTCATCAGGCAGTCCCCCCCTACACCCGTCCCCTCTCGATTACAAACAGGACCGGAATTGAACATAGATTGACCACACGAGCAATTAACGCCCTGTCCACTGCACTAACAGACCTCAACGATGTAGAGTCTTCAAACCGTTGATTAGAATTTAAAGAGGAAAACTTATGCTGGTTCAGGTTTCAAGGCTTCTTGTAATTAGCATTTTCAGAGTTGTTAAAATGTTTGACATTTACTGATTTATATCTCTGGCTCATGTTTCAGCATGTAGCTCCATGAGAACATAATGTAACCCTTAAAATTACATTAGGTAGCATAGTTACAAAAACGCATAATCAGATCTTCTCCATGTTGAAACTTGTATTACATTAAAAAACATAGTTATAATTTAAAAAATTCATTTTATGTATTTCTTGCACTTGCAGAAGAAAAACAAATCACGTTTTCATGTACAAATCACGTTTTCATGTACGTATCTCATTTCATTTTACGAGACAAAAAAGTTGTTTTTCCACAACATAAAGTTTCAAATTTAAAATGAAGTCAAGGACACCTACCGGTACATTAGTAAGTTTGAATAAAGCCTCTGAAATCATGAATAGGAACGCAGAATATTTTCTCTCTAACTTGTCAAAATAAAACGAAATTCCATAAACATTCAGAACCAACAAAAAGACCAAACATTTATCTAATTCAGAATATCAGACAGAATTATAATCAAAGGTGTCAACATAAATTTGATAACATAAAACAAAATTTTCGTTTTCCCGACATTTTCAAATCTAAAGCTGTTCTAGAGAGGAATAGTTTCAGTTGAAAAAAAAGGTATTCGTATTTCTGTTTCCTTTAACTGCAGACTAGGTACATCAGCTGTTGGCGGGCTACCGTGTCTTATCTCAATGGAGGATGAGATACAGTGAGATATGTCCACACTATTTCAGTCATATCCGCCAAGCTAATCTACGAAACTTTCTGATTATTCCCCATGGGTGTATCTCGGAATCGGAAAAGGTTTATCAAGTTCTTTTCCGATAACCACGTATCAAATGCGAGTTAGAAAACCTTCCTTTTCTTTCGAAACGCAGACTTTTCCTTTCTTTTCGCAGCCGATAACTTAAAGTCTGGCGCTGTCGTCAGTTGCAGCACATGAAACCTGGATTGTGTAATTGCGTTAGTCAACAGCTTAATCATAAATGTGGAAAAGATACCGGAAAATGATCTCGAGGTCACTCTGGTAATCAATTCGATGTTGCGTTATTTACAGACTCAACAAGTACTCCAGTAAACACTACCACTCCCAAGTCAAGCTTGTGTTGCCAAATCTGACTCTTGTTGCCAAATCTGACACCGCAGATTTGTGATCGAGAAACCATATTCCTTACACAAATGTATCATAAGCTATGCAAACATGACCATTTTTTTCTATGACGAATTATTACACTAATAAGTGTCACTACATGCTTGTGATAAGCTGTTACCACTGGCAACTCATTGAGCTCCTTGATAACCTCGCATCAAAGACTGTGGGAAATATCCTTGGTAGAATCCTCTGGTAGGATGTTTCATCCTTTTTTTCTTAAAAGACGTTGTTGATCCCCTTCATCGAGGGTATGCCCAAGAAAGATCAGACGCTCAGGATGAGGAAGGTATGCTCAGGACGAGGAAGGTATGCTCAAGACGAGGAAGGTATGACTATGCCACTTGGACATGGCATCGTCCCTCGAGTTGTCTGCTGTAAAGGTACATCACATGACGTTGGTATGTCAAGAGGACAGCAGATGACCACAGGTGGATTGGCATACTCTTCAATGTTCGAATTAAAGCGGGTACTGGGCGTCATTTGAAAAATCTGCAATGTCAAAGGTATCTATGGAACCCACTGCAAACTACAGATTTGACCACCATTAACATTGATCCTATTTATAAGAACCCCTTATTATTTTCTGAATTTCAACTACTGCTCTTACAATGGAGATGAACATTTGGGATGTGGTATCTATGGCACCCTCTGCAAACCACAGATTTGACCACCATTAACATTGATCCTATTTAGAAGAACCCTTTATATTATTTTCTGAATTTCAACTACTGCTCTTACAATGGAGGTGAACATTTGGGATGAAAGGGGGAGATATGGACGGGAAACGGAACCATGTCCAACCATTGGTTGGAAGATGATGACAACAAAAGTGACCTTGAAAACCCAGGTCACCAACGGCAAGATGGAAATTGGCCCAGATTCTGCGTGTTCACGGCAGATCAATACACTGTTGCTGTGAGCGAGATGAGTCATCATCGGGAAACGACAGAGAGGAAGACTTTGGTGACAACCGCGCAGGACGATATGCTGTGTGGCCAGATTTAATGCCAGCCTCAGTTTGAGCTCCGCATGACACGACTTAACATAGGCGTTACTTCACCATCCCTCCGCGAGTAGCTGTGTGTCAATGAACTGGTGACAGCATGTAGCTCAAAGATGTTCACTATGAATGTGTGCTAAAAATAGTTAATTTTATGCAAACTTTTGCTCATCGATATGTTTATTACACAATCTGTTTCTTCAGCATATAGAATTTCTAGCAGGTATTTGGATTAATGGAATAAGAAGCAAGAGTACAGAATTGGTAAAAGATTATTCAGGAATTATTTGTTATAAAATAAATGTTTCAATTTTCATATAACTCTTTGTAAGAAGTAAACAATTTATCAATTACATTTTTATATCGTCATAATACACCCATCACTGAATCAATACTTTGTTTAGCTAGATTATCCTTTTCTAATAGGATTTTACGACTAATTCTTTGTTTTCACAAACATAATGTTCAATGTTCAGATATGAATGGCAAAATACCTGTAAGCATAATAAACTGAACCCCTATTCTTGAAACTTCTTAAGTGATCTTCTTAGCTTAAGAACGCGACTAGCTCATGCGATAGGTATCCTATAACATAAAGTTAAGAACGTTCTTCAGCTAAGAAGATCGTAAGAACGTTTCGAGAATAGGGCCCATATCTCTTTGATGACTTGTGATAGTATAGGTAAACTCAGGGATTATTGTATCCTTGCTCCCGCTTTCTCTCCACAGAGATCCTAACAAGCCATGTCGGTACCAATGTTGTCTTGACGCCATGCCAGGATCCTGACCACATGTAACGCAGACAACAACGGCAGACAAAAGCCGAATCTTCCACAAATGCTGGTCACATCGGCACTGTTTTCCTAACCTTTGTAAGAACGCGCGTGTCTTGAGGGTATATTCCACTGCGTACTCTGTTTATATTCTTTACTGCCTGTGTTGGGGCCACTTTGGAATCAGAGCCAGATAGAAGGAACAAAAGCAGGTATACTCCGTGTTGTGTTGGGACAGCCTCAAGGACTGCTGTTTGTGTGTTAAGACTATGCAAGGACATTCTGGACATGAAACCATAGTAATAAGTAATGTGCGTATTTATATTGCGCCAAATCCATGCAGGAAAGCTTGCTCATGGTGCTACATTATTACCCCAGTCAATGAATCAAAATACAGTGCTCCCTCGTTATAACGCTGAAGTTGGGGTCCATGACATGCCACCCGCATTATAATACCCGTGTTATATCAACAAATATAATTGGAGAACAATTATTTTAATTTTTTTTTATTTTTTTTTAAATGGGGTCCACTCTGGATCTGAATCCGCAGTGCATCGAAGGGCGTTATATCGAGGGAGCACTGTACTTTCATTTTACCTTCTCAACTTCCTTGGGATAATACAGCCCAAGCTACCAGCCAGGTACTAAGGTTTTATATTCATAATTACATCTCATCCTACCGGGTACCCATTCACAGCTGGGAGGACTGGATCAGTGGGGATTCAAGCACTTTGCTCGAGAATGCTACACATCGGCATGAATTTGTAACAAATTTGTAATGTTTATGTGGTCATGAAAATATGTTTGTTGTTGATTTGGGGTTTTAAAGTCACTTTCTAGAATCTTTCACTAATATCATGACTGGAATTCCACCAGATGAAAATATGAACATGAAATCATGTTCTATGCAACATTATGTTGTCATGGTCTGAAATAGCAAACAAAATTATCTGAAAACAACAGAATGGAGCAGATTTGTAACACATGGATTCAATTATGCAAAATAGGATACTGCTATGTCAACGAGTACTTCAATGAATTGACCCGTATCAAATGCTTGGATAATGTGAACCAATTATGTGCCCAAATTCCACCAGTGATAAGCCAATTTAGATAATTTACATGACACTAATCATCAATTCTGTTAATGGCTTTACATACAATGTAGGACAGATACAATGCAGGGTTTCCTCGGCAAGTGATCGCAACTTGGTGGGTACAGGGCTCGTGGCATCCCAGTGGATTTATTTTTAGAACTCAGCGCATCCAGATAACTTGCCGTGCTTTCTTTGGCGTGGCGCCATTACAACCGTACCAACGACTCGCTTTACGTGCGTCTGACGAGACGATCACCGAGGTGCATTGAAACAAATTTCAGTTTTTTGATAAAAGAAGTAATTGAATCAATGCAATCAGATTCTCGAGTACTTTGTTAGTTTTCGTTAATTCACGTAGTTCTGATTTAATCACAGTTAGTCGTGAGCACCCTGTAGATGCTGATAAGTACTGTATCAAGTTTACATTGGCACCGTAGGATATATACTTCAATAAACAAGGTTAAGAATTTTTAAGAACGTGCGCATATTTCAATCCTGATTTCACTTACTCTTCAAAGTGCAGACGAAATAAGTCATTTTTTTTATACAGGACTTTGATAAACAATCTCCAAGAATAGACTTTGTTCTGTCCACGTTAATTTATACTCAATAATATGAAGATAACAAAAACCTGGCGGAAACGTACACAAATATGTTGTTATCGCATCGTACAAAGTGGAAAAAAACCTCTACCATTGTGCAAAAACACTTTTTTTCTTAAAAGCAAATCGGCTAAACTATCCGTCTGCTGCAGCCATCATTCACCTGTGGAGCGTAGATTGCTATTGGATACTTTGCTATCTAAACGCACTCCACTCCCCACCATAAGTCTACCTCCGTGTATTGTAGCGGGCAGCAACATCGGCACAAATCTTGCTTATCTCCCTTGTGTCAGGCCTGAACTGCCTGCCAGCCACGATGCTTTCGATACCAATTTGACAGATGAAGTTCTATTCTCATTCCCAGCCACTTATACCTCTACTTTGGAGACGAGAGCCGTGTAAATATACCAGAACCCAGTCCAGTTCATGCCCTATCTATCAGGATACATACCTATCCAATTTATTCGAGATTTAGTACATATCCGAAAAATCCAAAAGAATGGATACGTATAATCTCTGGAAGCAAGTAAACGCACAAAACGTAAACAAACATTTCAGAAAATTAAGTCATAGACTATATCTAGCTGTATCCTGTTTTCAATCCACTTTCATCACGAGAACGGATAACATGGCACCGATTCCGCATTCCTCAAATATCAACTAGAAAGGCCAACGTCACTTTCTAAGCCGTGACACAAATGATGGAACTTTACGATAAAAGTAGGTATTGTTGTGTAAGATAACAAGACTGTTTTAAATTTCTCAACAGAAGCCAGATATGCCTTGGTTAAAACCCTGTCAGATGTTGTCTATTTACCAAGGAACGACAACAGCCCTGGTTGTAGGATGCGGAGTACCTAGCACCTATCCTGTTTGCCAAAGTCTATCAGTTTGGCAGGTTTGGCGAGAATCGTCATGATTATCTGCCACCCTGCATATTCCTGTACCTCCTCGCACCTCCGTGCACCTCGGCCCTGGTCAGGTGATCAGTCGAGGTATGTCAAGCACCTTGCTCCTATCTCCCTGACCTCCCTGCCACCCCTGGACAAACATTCCTCTCCTAAACTTCGTCCGTGCCACTGTTCACCTTTCAAGCTGGTCCTGGGGGAGTGGGAATTGCATTAGGACTAGGACGGGATCATGCAACAGGGTTGAGACCCGGGGTAACGAGACATCACATGGAAGGTTGTATTGTACTGCAACAATAACCTATAGATCTCCACGTCTCCACCAATAACAGGAGACCGCGAACATATTCAAGGATGCAAGCAATCGTCGGTCGGCGTCTTTCATTCACGTCAGGAAATGTCTCCTTGACATCACCTTTGGCAAATAAATTATGATTCGGATCAAAACGAATCAGAAGTGCGTTCGACCTTTACAATATTCCATAACAAATTAATCATAGATTTCCTATATGTAGAACATCCAACTACAGTAGTGAGGCGTTAATCAACCATCTGCAATATCATCACCAACAAGACCTTCCTAATTTGTATTCCTTGTTTTTCTTTCTTTTGAAAGTTACCTAATTGTTTTCTACATGGCGATGGCATCTACACATCCTCATTGTCCAGACTTCTTTGTCCACATTCAATAAGTACAATTTCCTTGTTTCGACGACAGCAGGATGTTGGTCATGCAGCTCACGTTTTTGGCAGGCGTAAATTTCCATTTATATTCCGACTGACCGTGTCGTGTCTGACCGGGCTTAACTGCAGACAGTCTCATTGTTTAGTAATCCGGGATAAACTGCAGCAGAAGCTGGTGCCGTCTATCTATGCACTGCATGACTGGAAATATCGAACCTGTTGACATTTCAAAACCCTTCCAACCACCAGCTGGAAAATTGTTCAGAATACGGGTAAGATGTGGCGAGATTACAAGCTTCAGCCGCCATAGGGAATATGGGAAGACGTGGAGAAACAATATGAAATTCTTCCAGAAAGAAGACACCACAATTCACGTAACCCTCTCCCTGTTGGCAGTAATTTCAGACGCCCTGAGGGACAGTGATCGTGAGACGGTGATCGTACTTGATTCAGCAGAAAGATGGTTAAAAGATAATAATTAAGTTCTACATACAACTGACAAAGCGAAATGTGTAACAAATTATTATTTAATATCTCTGCATCTTCAATGTACTCGTGGGTCTACATTCATAGCAGATTACTTCATTCAATTTTTACAAGTTCACAAAGTCCTACGTCTGTGGGTGGGCGAGGTATTACCACACTACATGCATCTATCAGAACACAAGACAGCATAGCTCCCTCATCTCCTGCTTCTTTCATCAAGAGACTCTCAAAAGACTGCGTTTTCCATAGCTCTCCAAAGATTACAATCTACACGGGGATGGTTAGCCGATGTTCAGGAACACGAGAAAGATGTCCTACACTTGCAGCGATACTCAAGTGCCGTCATATTTGCCAAGAAGGACAAAAAAATGATCAGATTTTAAAATTCCGCCTGTGTATGACATCTCCTTATTGATGTGGAACTCTTTATACTTCAAGACACATGTTGGTGTCTGCCCTCAGTTCCTGAAAACAGCTGTTCCAATTTGGAGGCATAATCCCTCTGATGGATCTCAGAAGGAAAATGGGGAGAGGAGGAGGAGGAGGAGGGGGGATGTTCCGTCTGGTTTAAGGGACAGATGGATTTGATTTTACCGGCTAGCTTCGGCCTTCCTTGTTTTGACTTGTTTGGGTATAGAAATGTTGGTTTTCAATTTGCAATTGTTTTGACTACTGTACCATGTTTATCCATCGCAAATTTAACAGGCTTCTCACCCCGGAAGCCTCTGGTGTAGTTCCTGACAAAGCATCCAAGTAAATAAACAGTAATTTCCAGTCATGGACAATATGCTATTTAACACTGCCCATTGGGCTACTATGAGAATGAGCCGTTCTAAATCTAATTTACAAATTATCAGAAGTTTTGGAAGAAAAACATACCTCAGGTTTGCAGTTGAAAAGATATAACCAAAGATATAACCATAATATCAAGAAATTAATACATAACAAATTAATTTGAATTGTTACTAGATATTACTAGATACAACTGTTGCATATTTTTATATATATTTTTTCAAACAATGTTTATTTCAGAATGAATTGTTGTGTATGGTTGAAAGATACCTACAACTTACTCACTATTAGATACGCCAACTGTAAATAATTCTGGTAAAATTTAAAAACCATTTAGATAAAATCTACACATTTCTTTGCGCAAACAGATCCCCAAACTAAACAGCAAATCAAGAACCCATGTTATCCTCATCGAAATATATTCCTTCCCACTATCAGACTCCAATCGGGGCGATGTTAACCAAATTTATCTCGGCGATATCAAACTATTTCCTAAAGAGCATTTCCTGCTGGCAATTAAATGTCCTTCTACTGCAGGCTGTCTGAGGCCGACTCCTCGCCGTCACTTGCCTAAGTGATCCCTTACAATGATAGCTTCTGCCTGTCTCAAGCATCACCATAAATTTAAATCTGGGACGGATGACTTTCCCAGTGTCTGCCAGGGTCTCTCCAACCCCTGACTGGGGTCTGTAGGGCCCCCAATAGCAGGTCTACCTCCAGAACACCAGCCCAGATGACTTCCCCAGTGTCCTCTCTGTCAGGGTCTCTTCGACCCCTGACTGGGATCTGTGCAGGGGCCCTGATAGCAGGTCTACCTCCTGAACATAAACCTGACAACTTCTGGTAGCAAATGTAGGATAATATCCTCAACTACACCGCTTCAAAATTGACACTTATGTTTAAAGCTAAAAGTAACATGTAGATTTGAATTCGTCTTGAGCCATTTAGATAAAGGATAGTGTCTGAATACGACAGCTTCACAGCATCACATGAGCTATTACTTTTTTCCCAATATGAAATTGAAGCCAAAGGAGATATAATGAACGACTACTTGTGATAGTGAAGACTTTAAGTTTACCACTAACATGACTACACAGTGCATGCTTCTCTCTGGTAATGACCAAGTGGTTATAAATTTACTCCTATTTTATTTTCAGTGGATTGCTTATGGAAGGATGAAAAGCCACAGCAACCTAGATGCAAGACTCACAAACACAGGCCTCAAAGTTCCATTTTTTTCCCAAGGAGCCATTTGGCTCCTGCATAACCAGAAACACTTAAAATAAGTGAAATATTGGTAGCCAAATGCAAAATTAGGTCACCATGGCTCCCATCTCTAAATTGAGGCCTGCTTTGAAGCCAGGGCTGATGCTGACGACCAAAGGGTAATAACAGTAGAATATTTTAGTGCCGCCATTGAGGACCAAATGGGGATAACAGTACACTATGTATATAGGTATTTTACCCTTTACTTCCCTTCATAACTGTTAAGCTGTACTGAAGCAGATACCAGACCAACCAGGCTCCATTAGATGAGAACACAATACACTGTTGAAGTGCACCCTCAGCTGAATGCTAACAATTCGTATCTGTACAAGAACGAAACTGACAGATGAACCTACAAAGCCCAGAATGATTCTAAATTAATGCCATTATGTTACTAAGAATACACCGCCACGAAATCCAGACCACATTCCACAGATAAGTCGTCAATCAAGCAAACAAAACATTATCAAGTCTCCACTAATAATGCCCTTTGAACATAATTAAAGTTATTCGTCACTCGCGATTAATCTGAAAGGGAACATTTATCTAACCCATAATACAATCACTTTAAGAACTTGCAAATAGACAAAATAAACATTTATTCAAAGCTGTGTTAACATGTTAAGATATCCAGTTTCTGGTAGCCGCGGCGAGACTTATATAATGGCGATGATGAGAGACGTAGCAGATACACGGGGCAGAGCTGGGAGTTATACAACAGAGGGGACTAGGAGCGCCTGTGGTAAACAGATCCTCCTGTTGAAAGGCATCCCACAGATTGGAGCCTGTAGGCATTAAAGGTACGCTGCCTCACTGCTGAAAGATCTGTACCATTGCTGGCACATTTACGAGTCAATGTACAAGGATAAAAGACTTAGACATTCAATATGTTCATCAGGAGCTCTATTTTAAAACTTGGTTAATGGAACAGGTCAAATTTTGCCTGAGAAAATAATACTGTTTTGCATACCTTTTTGGATAAATTATTGACAAATGATATTGATAAATTACACTGGAATTTGAAAGTGTCTGGTAGCACAGGTAATAGTGTATTAGATTACAAACCTATGATTTTGAGTTCAAATCCTATTTTGGTCTCGGGGTATCTTTTCATAGGAAGCCATGCTTTAAGGATTATTGGGATGCAATGTGAATATTGGGATGCAATGTATATATGAATATAAGCTTTTTCCATACTGTACTGGCTCGTGGGTACTACCATCAATGCAAAGCTATTGTGAGTTCTCCTATCACAATATTATTAACTGCGGAAAACCTCAAATTGCAGTCACAGAGTGCATTGAACCTTTGGTTTTATGTTGACAAATCAAAACCAGATATATATCCAACTGCTTTTCAAATTCCACAACAACCATTGTCAACACATATGGAACATGCATTGCCCAGCACCTAGTATTACACACAACCTCATCTATTGTTCCACGATTGGTATCAACTTTCATAAAGTGCAGACAAATGTCAATGTAAACCTTTACGCAATGTCCTCCGTGGCATTTAACGGAAGCAATCCTACAGCACTGTTCAGCCTGCTCCTGTAGCAAGTCGGACAATAATGCCACAATGTGAAGCCAAATCTGTGAATGCCTGCGACATGCGTTAAGATTTCACCTGTTCGGCAACTGCCGAATTAGCCGTGGCATGGTCTCCCTCGACATGCTTTAGATTTCACCTGTTCTGCAACTGCTGAATTAGCCGTGGCATGGCCCTGTGTTACTTCCTCCCGACTCAACAGGATGTTGCAACAGCTTCTCCTAATGCCTGTCTGCATCTGGTAATCATCTCCAGCAGCCTGTTGACTGCACACCGCTATTGCAGGCTTTTGTCAGAAGCAGCTGTAACAATGTCCCAATTGATAAGCTAACAACTGAAATAAACCTGTGTGGATGGAGACTCTAATTCCTGGCCATGTTCGCCAGGATTCCAACATGTAAAGGTTGTCAGAGTAACGCCTCGTCGAAGCTTGAACGCTGCACATCTTCAGGTGATGATGAGATTTTTCTAAAATCTATGCAGGATATGAATAAGAAAGAGCTTGATAGAATCTACATTCCTAAATCACCCAGTAAGTTGTCAATCTTGAATAATAATCAGTATTGCGTGAATCTGATTATCTGTTGTTTTAACATACACCTTAAAACAACTCATTTCAACACCTAATCTACAGATATGAGATCATGACAACTCGAATCATAACTTGAAAGTTATCTCAAATCATCCATGCCATCGCAGGGCCTCATTTCCATCCACACCGGCCCAAAACATGGATTACACGCGTAAAATACCATCCAATCCATCACTTCTGCAGTTACTTCATCATGCAAAGCTCCTCACAGCCTTGTCAGCGGCCATTCCTCATCATGCTGACACCACAAGTGCAAGAAGAATGCATTTCCAGGACTTCCCAGGTATTCCTGTGGCCCGCATCAACAAAAGATTCCTAGCATGAAGAACAACACTGGCTTATAAATATCTGCACATGCCTCTGTTCCTCGTACGCGCGGCTACACTCCTGACATTCACCGGCTTAAGGGCAAGACTCCAACACAAGCTGGCACAAAATTGGATCCAGAGAAAACTGCAACTGCTTTACAGGTAACGACGCGGCATTCTCTGACCTAGGAACAACGGAACACTGAGTATGTCGGCTTGGAAGTTGCTGCTTAAATTCTTTTTAGAAAGTTAACCAAAAGCATGTGTAAAGTGGAATTGGCATGTAGATGAACAAATATTATCTAAATGCCCTGACAGCGAGAAAAAAAAGAAGAAATGCATCATAGGTAATTCTAGGTAGCATTGGTTTTCCTTCAATGTTTCAACAAAACACCTGAGATTGTCCTGTATTGCCCTCTACCATAACAGCTCATATTTACCTAACCTTGCATTCAATTATAACACGTTATATTGCCATCCACAATTGCAGCATGTCTAGCATTACCTTCTACTATTAACACCTCGTAATGGGAGACATTACATCTCATATTGCCCCCTCCTCCACCATAACACCTCATATTGCCCCCATCATAATACCTCATATTGCCCCCATCATAACACCTCATATTGCCCTCCACCATAACACCTCATATTGCACCCACCATAACACCTCATATTGCACCCATCATAATACCTCATATTGCCCCCACCCATCATAACACCTCATATTGCCCCCATCTCATATTGCTCCCACCATAACACCTCATATTGCCACCCCACTCCGACCATAACACCTCATATTG
>JAVCKZ010082726.1:0-12508 GCA_034780755.1 Lepetodrilus elevatus
CTAAAAGTCACACTAAGTTTTAACTGGAAAAAGGTCTGAATGAGCCTAGAAATAGGTCTTGTAAATTTGTAAGAAAAAGGTCCGAATCAGCCTGGAAAAAGGTCCGAATCAGCCTGGAAAAAGGTCGTGGAAATTTGTCAGAAATCGGTCCGAATCAGCCTGGAAAAAGGTCCGAATCAGCCTGGGAAAAGGTCCGAATCAGCTTTCGACTGAGGTCCGAATCAGCCTAGGCAAAAGGTCCGAATCAGCTTTCGACTGAGGTCCGAATGAGCCAAGGTCCGAATGAGCCAAGGTCCGAATAAGCCAAGGTCCGAATGAGCCAAGGTCCGAATCAGCTCGATACCTCTCTTAACACGACATTTTTGGCGTATAAAAGACAATTTCGTCCTTTACATTCCATCCAACATACTAGCTTAGGATCGTTATGTGGAGCCTAGTTAACATCCGCACGTAGGACTTACTTCCATCATTGATAGGAGGGGCTGAGGTGGGACGAGAGGGTGGAGGGTTGTCTGTACTATTAGAGGCAGAACTATCACCTGCAGTCGTACCTGGAGGGGTCACTTCCGGTGCCGGGGTCGTGGTCTTTCCACAACTGCCTGCGGAGACAACTTTGAAGTAATGTCCCACTCCTCGCTACCATGGTTATATCTCGCTACACTGGACGTTAGTCACCTTGTATTTCCTGCGTCCAGTTTACTTTACGAACTTAGTGACTGCAGTCTGATAGTTCTCTGTGGTGTATAGCCTATCTACAAAGCTTGACAATCTTGCGTGTCCAGAAATACATCCTGGCATTATTCTGAACACAGAAGATTATCTGACTGTTCTTCAAGGCGGCTAGATAGAGAAGACCTCTAGAAGGTCTATAAGGCCAGACTTGTATATAGGCCTACACTAGCATACAAGAAAACGCGCAATATATTAGACGCCATATATGGCATGCATGTGTTAATGACCAAAGAAACAGACATACTGGTGACTTGAAGGCTGACAGCGATTCCAGGGGACGCAACGTTTGTCGGTGTCTGTCCGTCTTGACAGTCTCCGGGCGCATGCGTCAACTGTTGGCTTCCTTTTGTTATACGTCCAACGACCTGCAATACCAGTACCAGTGCCAATCATGGTATCGTTTCTCGAAGCTCACTTAGCCGCTAAGAGACCATAGCACTCTCTTAGCAGTGTATTAGCTATCGGCAAAGAGAGCGCTATGGTCTCTTAGTGGATAAGAGTGCTTCGAGAAATGATACCCAGATAGTATCTATTTTATGTTGCACTGCAAAATACTTATACCATGAAGTCATCAGATGATGATAGAAGGTAACAAAGTTGCACACGTTGTCGCACGACACTGATTCTCTGTCACTATAAGTGCCAAGGTTCGTCACAACATCACTGTAGTAAAGCCAAGAAGCCAGATGACAGTTACTCACTACGCATGACAATGGTATGAAGGGGTTTGTATTTCCGGGGTTTGTACTTCCGGTGTTCTGTTCCTTGCTATACAGCGTGATGTAGGTGTTGCTCCCTCCAGTCACACTGTATATGCAGTTGTATTTCACTTCCCCTGCAAAACATTCGTCCAATTGTTAGATTTATACTCTACAGTCTACACAATATAATATACACGGTTTCCATAATAAGCATTACATATATATTCATACAAGTAAAAAGCGCACACACACACACTCACACATGCGCGCTGTAGACACCTACCCGAGTACTTGGCCCCTCCACATGACGTGAAGTTGAAGTTGGCGGTGGTGTTGTCTGTGCAGACGTCAAGGACGGCGCCCCCGTCACAGCCAGACAGAGTGGCCTTGTAGATGTTGATGATGACGTCAGGACACATAGTCACGAACTGGTTCGGGTCGCCTATAAACACATCATCATAGAGAACACGAACATACATAATGTACATTGTTTTATATATCGTAAAAGTTATAGTAAAAGATGCAAAGTGATACATTGGAATCGTCATAGTTGTTCCCATTACCTGATTACTTACCCTTTATCATAATGGAATATCTTCCAGTAGGGGGCGTTGTTTCCACGTTGCAGACCTGGGACACGTTGGGGGCGGATGTTTCGTCAAACACTATAACCCTGTCGCTGTCATGCTCAGTGTTGATGTCTGAAACATAGACATTAAATCTTGCTGTTTTCTGTGCTGTCTGATCAACGTCATCGTCACTCTACTACTAGGTATACTATTCTCTGTAGCACAGAATAATGGCTGGATTTAACTGTGAACACATCCATGCCAACAGGTGTAAGAGCACACATATATCTGTGAGTTGATTGTATGTAAATACTAAATACAATACATTTCAGTTGGTTGTACATGCAGCATGCCAATTGGTTGTAGGCCTATATGAACACCTACCTGTGAGTTGGTTGTAGGCCTATATGAACACCTAACTGGGTTGGTTGTAGGCCTATATGAACACCTACCTGTGAGTTGGTTGTACGTGTACTTGTAGTCAGAAACCTTTTGTAGGTCCAGACACGTGTAGTCCCGGAAGTTGTACGGACCATAGCTGTACTCCTCGGATCTGGAAAGTATAACACATATCTATCAGACATTGGAAAGTATAACACAGATCTATCAGACATTGTGAAGCATAACACGTACAGGACATTGGGAAATTAACGTAGACGAATCACAAAATGTGAGAAACATAAATATTTTCTCCAGATGATTCTGAATGTTTATGTTCACAGCCCAGAATAGCTCACTAGGAAACATTTCTAGCTTGTCAAAATAGTAATAATGTACGACACACGCAAACAATATATCTAATTGTATTTTTGAACAGAAAATGTTTTAACACTACTGGCTGAGGAGAGGTAGCGTTACCTCAAGACATATTTGGTGCCCTCTGTCTTATAACATGACATGGTCTTCTTCTTCGTCAGGAGTGGGCCGACATGAGTGGTGTTGAAGGTCAGAGTGGACAGAGAACTGGAAGTCCACACAGCCTGGACGCTGGCAGGGAACGTGCACTGAGATGCTGAAACAACCAGCACACCACGTCATGTACTACAGGGAACGTGCACTGAGATGCTGAAACAACCAGCACACCACGTCATGTACTAGTTTAGGTGTCACAGGATGGTACCCTTTAGGACGGCAATGGTATCTTACAGTACGATCATATACCTTAGTATAGATAATGGTTGTCAATTTATGGTACAGTAATGTATCTATATGGACGCCAATGGTATGCTCTAATATGGAATATGCCCATGCCCTTCTTATGAACGCCAATGGTATGTTATAGTATGGTATAAGTCCCTACTCTTGTTGTGGACGTCAATGGTAATGTTATAGTAGTGTACCGATATAGACGCCAATGGTATTTTCTAGTAGTGTACCGATATAGACGCCAATGGTATGTGTTTCAGTATGGTGTATGGTATCTTGTTATGGACGTCAGATAGGTTACAGTACGGTGCACCTAGCAGCAGAGTGTCTGAGAATGTATCAGGATGTCTTCTACCATATATCTGACAACCTATTGCACTAGCTGTAGAGCATACTCAATATTCGGTCAAACGCACCATAACCACACGCATCTGACTTTTAACTAAACATCATCACACACTACTGATCAATTGACTGAATATATGTTTGTCTGCACAGTTAAACTAGAGGACCACGACACCAATTAACGAACTTATGGTAATGCCATAACAAGCCTGTATTAATCATATATTATTTGGTGACAAGTTCAAATGTTTCACGGATGGCTGACTTTACTTCCGTCACATGTTGAGCTGACACTGATCTGGGCAAGATCCAATATTAGTGAACACAACCTGGCGCCATTACCGCTACACTAGACTGCAGTATTGTATGCGTTGTCCTGGTCTCCTGTGTTGAAGGCAGCGCTCTATAGATATCGAGTTATCTCATCGTGAACTAATCGTATCATGACTATAACTATGGTGAATGCAAGAATTACTCTCCCACACGATGACGTCCTTCAACATAGGAACATATATCGCCAATAGTCTACAGCATACATGTATATGACATGTTCTGGGGACGAATAAAGCCATGAGTCATCAGTTGATAGATCCCTTGCAGTACAGTGTACATCTACAGGAACCGGTTGCTGCATACACATTAGAATATTTGTACGCTGCATATTTAGCTGGTATTATCGCGAATAATTATCCAAATACTTGTTTTAATATTCCAACTGTTTCAATATCGGTAGTGGAGGCTCAGTTTAGATTGACAAACTCGTTCAGGGCGTTATATTTCTATAGATGATGCCCGGGAATGAGTGTTTGATCGGTGGCAGATGTCAGTAGCCACCTCATATCAGCTAATATGATGGTGTATAAAGTGAGTATCTCCAGACAATAGGATCAGACTAAGTGTACAGTACACTGAACAAGACAGCGTGCATAATTAGCATAGGTTTACCACGACATTGGCACTTTTCAACACTGATTTATTGCAACCCACTCACGTGGACAAATAGGTCCTCATATCATACATGTATTAGATGTAACTGTCGATGGCGTATGCAATTTGTGATTGTCACGTGCCCCCCAGTCACGTTGCTATTCACAGCTAATGCACATTCCAGTTGGTTCATAGAATGCAACATTATTCCAATACTGTACGATTCTATTTGTGGAAAGTCTAGAAAAACATATTTTCACAGTTGACCATAGATGTATATATTTATATACTGAGGACATTTGCTTATAGATATATGTAAATGGGCAGAATGAGTAAAAGAGCAAAGCGAGTGAAATACACATCTGGAATACGTTATTGTTATTCATGGGCAAGCTTCCAGCTGTATAGCACTGCAGGAGAGATATAGATCTACTGAACATGATCCGCTCAATAGTTCAAGTAAATATTGATTTTACTAATAAGGAATGTAGCAAAACATCTGTGTGTGTTTTGCGTGTGTGTGTGTGTGTGTGTGTGTGTGTGTGTGTGTGTGTGTGTGTGTGTGTGTGTGTGTGTGTGTGTGTGTGTGTGTTGAAAGACGAGTTCGAACTCAGATCAGGCAGCAGTGTCCAGAGGGCCAAGGTGTCATGTTATCAGTGTCACTCCGCGGACAGAATACGGTTAACTCCCTTGTACTGTGGATTCATAGATAATAACTAGGTAATAAACTCATAAGACAACTTAACTACAGATATTATAAAGATGACACTGTATGGCGGTGTACGGATTACAGAGTTGGTATCAGATTAGTAGATTACCACCATCGAATCATGACCATCATGTTTTCACTACCTTCGGGATCATTTTGGAACATTGAATTATTATTATCTATTCACGTTTACAAATTACAATATATTACATTGCAATACAACTTGTTTCTCTTTCTGGAGTGTGACTTGTGAGCGGGTGAATTATTATTGTGGAAAATAAATAAAACTAGTTTATCTGCATGGCTGTGAATACATAGCGTTGTATTGGCTTGTCTGTATTGGCACCATCACAGATCTGTCTCCACTAATGCCGTCAATACCAACAGTTGGCCAATTTACTCAATGCTAACTGGACGAGCAGCTGCTGCACTATAACGAACATATATCCCACAGTCTGGTAACCGTATAGAGTTAGCGCCTACTCCCTATATTTAAGTGCCAACTATTTATGGATTATAAAATTCTTGTACACGTATGTCGAGATTTATGGAGTCTCTATCTTGTTTTGTTTTTACCCGACCCTCGTGTCTAGTGTACCCAGGTCGTAAACTGACCGCCATTGTTGTAGTAATTGGCTTTAAGTATTTACATCACCATCGCTACAAAAGTAGGTTTGTTCTCGGTTTATATCTCGTCATAAATCATCCACGTTTACTCATGCCGTTTATTTAAATTGGTCAGTTGTTTCTTATGACAATGTCTAGATAACAGAGAAATAATGATGGTGACGCCCATTCTCGGATTCGCAGTGTAGTCCACTATTGTCTACTTTACCATTCGTCAGATTTAATCGGTGAAACTGGAATTTCCGTCAAAACCCCTAATTCCGTTACAAGTTTCCGAGTAGTTTCCGAGTAGTGAAGTAAGAATAACCAAACAAGCGCGCATGCTACACTACCACATGTTATGTGCAGATGGTCACCTGATATAATTTATCTGATAAAATTGGCAGCTGTAGCCTAACTACACAGCTCTACTTGTCATATTAAATAGTAGGCCTATATGTTTTCCCCCAACTTTATGTAAATCGTCATTGCTTTCAGGAACATATATTATGCATGAATATCAATGTATGACATTATTCAAACATAACATACAAACTAATCTATAAACATTAATATATCACCATTGTATATCTCCTGATCGTCATGCACCATTGCACACATGCATGCATGTTGATTCATCAACAATATTAGCTTTTCGCATATGGATTGGTTACATTAACATTATTTAGTTGATGTATTTCTTTCATTACAAACTATCGTCTAATAAACAAAACAAGTATGTTTTTCTTTCTGGAATACTGTAATAAATGGACTTGTGATGGTGCACTAATTAATTCATTAGTCCACAGCTGGTCCACCATAGAACAATCTGTCTGTGTCTAAGCTCTTCAGGCGCAATTTGTCACCGGCCTCACTGTTTTAGAACTCCCCCTGAAACGTTTCTTTATGAACATTAAAGAACATTCTTATTTCCCCATATAAATCACTTCGTAAAAGGTGTCTTGTCAGCATTTAGTTTAGTTAAGTCCCACAGTGCTGTTAATGACAAACTAGTTATTGTTAGACAACCTCTATTACAAACCAAATAGTTTTATTCACAAGAGGAAAAGTGTTCTAATTTACAATGAGAGCCTAGAAAACAGGTTTTCAGTTTTTTTAGTTTTCTGAACATATATAATATTTTTGGGATTCCTTGATTTCGTACCTATTTGGTACTCTGTCATTATTACCCCCGTCATTGCAGCGTACACTCCCTGGGGAGTATACAACCCAAACTGACTTTCAACGAGTTAGAGGGTTATCATTCACATGCCCGTGTCAGCAGGGCGTTCCATAATGTTGTCACTTTCAACTCTCATATAACAGATCACTATTGATATTTTGTTATTGTAATATTTTGATGACAATGTATATAAATTCGAATACGATTTTTCGTCACTTTTGCTATACAATTGCGAATTAACTGCAAGATGACAAATCTCGCGTAGTTCCAATATGTTTAGTATGGAGGAAACGAGATGGTAATATAATATATCTATTATATATTATATACAGGGAACGAATGAAGAATTATATCATGAGAACCTAACCGTTTATCAGTTTATTTTTTCAATACACTCATAACCTCTGGTTTCCACATGGTCAAGATAAATGTCGACAAATAACTGCATGACACAACTGTCTAAAGAAAGGCTTCTATACATATACATATATACTTGTACATAGGCCTAACAATTAGGCCTGCTATGCCTAGTCCTTGTCAAAGATGTTTCGTGGCATTTGTTTTCGACTTTTCGTGATTTCTGAGGTATTTTTATGTGCCAATGTTAAAAGAATGTTAATAATCATTAAAAATCTAAATGATTTCCACAAAACGTCGTTGACAAGGACTAGGTATTTAAAAGTCAGTATGGACAACGAAACTTCTTTACCTAATGTTTCTGTCAATTAGAGAAATTCAGTAGGCCTTTCTTCTCTTAATTTCTACATCATCCGTCAATTCTACAACCTTCAAAAGAAATATTTTCATAATTTTACTCACCCGCTAAATGCAATAAACTACTAAACAATAGCAACTGCAACATTGTCAGGCGTTGTTTAAGTCTGTCTGTCTGTCTGTCTGTCTGTCTGTCTGTCTGTATACGTGTATCCTTCCACTGCTGGCATCTGACTGACTGTGACATCAGCTGGTGGCTCTCTAGGTGGATTCTCTCCGAGCAGAGGACCGCGTCACACCACACCTGCCACAACCCACCTGTGTGGTTGTCATGGTGATATATTAGATCAAGGCAACAAAAGGTATGATTAATATACAGCGTATGTTGTAAACGGGTGTGTACGTATACTAATATTTACAACCACAAAGAAAGAGAAATATCAAAGCAATTTATCAAATTGATTGTGATTGGTATGCAGGAATATATTTAGGCCTACTCAAGATATTATATACTGGTTCATTAAAAACAGACTTTTAGCTTAATGAAACTGAACATTTGATGAGAAGATCATTGCAGATTTCATTAAACAGTTATCATGCAAAACACTAACACATATAATACCATCACTTACAACTGGTACTATAACCACTATATGTTATATAGTTTAACATAGTTGAGCGGTATTTAAGACTACCGCATTATTTGCTGTATGCCTACCAATATTAGTTGGACATTTTAAAGGCATTATATCACAGATATTTAAAAGGTTGTTTTAGATTAGTTCTTAGCTACAACTGCAAAATACATTCACTTGACATACTTAAAATCATGTTTGTACTTCCAAAAACCTTTCCACCAACATGAGCCTTGGTTAATATCTAGGTAGGATATCCTATATTTTTTCTCTCAAAGACTTCTGAATTCAGGTTGTAATTATTTTATTGAGAAATGATGTGGTTATTTTCGGGATGTGGCTTGGTGTTACCCATTAAGTGCTTGCTGCACATGATGTAATTGAATCTTTAACCCTCTCCCTGCTGGATTAGACACAAACACTGTTCTTTATGGCATCTCCGGTTGCCTTTAGCATGGAGAGAGTTTTAAAAAACAATGATGACGAGTTTTGTCTTTTGCTATTTCTTTTTACAATATTTATTTTCTTCTTCTTTAGTTTCATAGATCTACACATAGCTTTACATTAGCTTGAACAAGCTTATACTCATATAGCCTACATGTATTGTACATCTTCGGATATTGTACTGCATAAATCTAGCCTTCTCCACCAAATGAGAAATGAGATAATAAAAACTCAAGATCTAGTTCAAAGAAACTTTGATTTCAGTTAGCTGACTTTCTAATAATAAGCCTACGTGTATCATAATATTCAATATGCACCTTATGGAATGTAAATTATTAGGCATATATAATATATCTGTTATATATAAATGTTGCCTATGAAGTGGAGGATAACATAAAATCCCATAGATCGGTATTAATGTGAAGAGTACCCTCCCTTCTCTCCATGGTGCAAGCGTTGTTTACAGATGGCGCTTTAACGGATGTAGTTGTACGCATGTCAAAATAGTTTGGCGAGTGATTTCAGAAAACTGAGAAAATGATGTGACAGATTTATTTGCCAAATTTCTGATTAATATTTAACATTATGTCGTACAAAGACCTGAGGAGTAAGTCAGTTATGTTGATGTATTTTTGGTACACATTATGTTTGCATGTATTAGGTAAACTGTAAAGAAATAAATCAAATCCATTCTGCGTGTTGACAAAATAGAAAAATCTGAAAATAATATTAAAAGAAAAAGAACGAAATCTTGTTAAAACTTCATTGTTATGGTATGAAGAAAAATACAGGAATCATAGTCATTGAACATGACCAATGTACTGATTACAAATATAATGTGTTATGAAAAGTATTCACCTAGGTGAGCCCCAAATAATATTCAAATTCAATAAACAGCTGATAAACCTGTTGATTTCCAGACTTCACGGAGATGATGAGGGCTCTAGGGTACCCTCGACTAATCTCCATGGAGAATTTCCGCAACCCAAACTTTCCTCTTGTTGCAGAAGTATTAACATGGCTCGTGAAAAGGTAACTGGACACTACTTTCTGAAATTAGTTTGTTTTGAAAGTGCATACATGCATGTCCATATTCAGATATTGAGGCCTTGCACGGAACAATCGTCGGTTGGAAAAAAACGGTTTGGGTGGCAGAAAACAATGTGATGACGTGAGCAACGGCGGAAAATCCCATTGTCTTGCCACCCGGAATGCTGTGTGACGTATTGATTGACGTCACATGCAAGGTCTCAATTGCATGGTCAACCATATTTTAATTGAAAGTATGTGCAAATACATTTTATTTGTCTGCACACATGTATTCAGTAACAACCTACATTTTCCGTGTGTCGCACTGGTTTTCATTATTTTCATGTTATTAGTGATTTAGTATAAATGTATGTGGTTTTTGTTAAAGGTTGATCGCAATATCTGTGGTGTTCCACATCAACAAGGAAGCCTTCGCCTGCAAGAGCGGCCATCTTCTCCACATTTACTTTGTCGGAGTCATTACCCTCATCACCATCAGCGTTGTTCTCAACATTGTCATCATCCACGTCAGCATGAAGGGCACCATCACCAACGTGGCGCCTCGTCACCGCATCCCATTACTGCTGTACATCAAACTGGCCGTATTGCTTCCCGAGGTACTCTGGGTGGTCCTAGGTACCTACTGGGCGTTCGGCAAGTCGTACGACTGCGAGCGAGCCGTGGTGTGGACTGTTAGAGGTGCCGTGTTATTTGCGTGGTTTGCTGGGGTCTGTATGCTTGTCGGTGTGCTCCTGGTCGTGGATCCGGTGGGCACTCACCAGAACGGTCTAACTATCAGGATGTCGGAGAGTTCTGAGATCGGAGCTGTGTCGGAGTCTGGGTCCACTGCACGGAAAGTCTGGGAAATGAGGTAATTTAGGGGAAATGAGGTAATTTAGGGGAAATGAGGTAATTTAGGGGAAATGAGGTAATTTAGGGGCATTGTAAATTATGAAATTGTATTCAGAATCCTGCCAAGATGGTACTTGAAAGTATGTTTATTTAAAACTATTTGAATGTTGACTTTAAAACTTGACAAGGGATATTAGACTGTAATTTTTAAAGGATGAATTCTGTAGAACATGTAACTTTCTTCCTCCTGAGTATACCAAAAAGCCATGTAAGTGTCAAAGGGGAAAGTACAATATATTATATTTAGGATAATGCTATTAAAATACTTTACATGTTCAACCACCAGAACACTTTACGGAGGTTGTTTTACTGGCTACTATGTTGTTTTACTGGCTACTATATGTGTTGTTTTACAGGTGCCGTCTGTTATGTTGCTGTGCAGCTTTAAAACGTGACAACAAGCATGCATTTATCAATGTAGCAAAACTTGTTGCAGACTTTTTCAAGGTAAATATCAACCTCGAGCATATTCATTGGTACAACATGTACACTCTGTTAATGACTTGCACACACACACACACACACACACACGCACACATGCACACACACACACACTACTTTCATGAAACATCTTTGTTTCAAATATTAGCGCGGTATGTTACCCTCTGATATTGGTGAACACCATTATTGGCATTAAGACACTGACGTCAATGTTTTCATTTTAATTTGTGTAATTACTAGTATATTAGTAATGTATTAATTAATCTCAATGCAGGATGTGGACTTGGTTCCAACTGACATCGCTGCCGGTCTCATCCTGATCCAGAATCACCAGACGTGCAGAGAGTATCAGCTGACCTCTGTCGCTGCGGACACCCCACTGGACACCTCACTGGACACCTCAGTAGTCACCTCACACAGGTCAGAAGCAGATGGACACCAGCCGTCATCAAGCCATACTTGTCCCACTCCCGAAAACTGGATGACGGTGGAGATGATGACACACTACATGAAATACGCTCTGGCCAGTTATGGCTGGCCATTTTACCTGTATTCTAATATCTGTACAGGACTCTGCAAGCTTGCAACTAAATGCAGGTAGGTATTCATAATGTTTAGTGCTGTTTGTTTATAAAGAAATATTATTATAAGTATTATTATTATTATTATAATTATTGTTATTGTTAATATTATTATAATTATTACGGTATTATTATTATTATTATTATTATTATTATATGCATTTGAATAGTGCATAAATCTGTTTTTAAACTTCTTGAAAGCCCTTTCGAGTCATCATCATTATTATTATTATTATTATTATGATATTATTATTATTATTATTATTGTTATTGTTATCATTATTACCGTATATACAAACTTGTATTGCACCTAAATCCAGTTTTGAGTCGTCATTATTATTATTATTATTGTTATTTGCAGTTGCTGTAACTGTCTGGGTCGCAGTGACAACGTCTATTTTGACAACGTCTGTGAATGTCATACCGCTGCCATCATCAAAGTTACTGGAATCCAAGACCAGGATCTTATATTTGTCAGTTTTCATAACAAGGTATGTCAGAACAAAGGTCTGTTGTCAGAACAAAGTATATTTTCTTACAAATGAGAAACTTAAAATTATTCAATTGAAAATCATATTTGCGAAAATATTGTTGTTCACGTATTCCGCAGATACCTAAATAAACCTATTTAGAGATGATACAGGAATGACTTGGTATTTAATTGATGCTGGGAGAGTATATTTTATGGTTGAAATGGTGTGAATATGTTGCTTTTTATAGATACAAATATGCAGTTATGTAACATGACTGATGAACCAAATACTGTAAATCATGAAATTAATGCGTCACTAATTTAATGCGTCCTCTCGATTTTAGATATAAATGCGTCACCAA
>JAVCKZ010082737.1:0-12508 GCA_034780755.1 Lepetodrilus elevatus
ATATTATAACTCTCTCTCTCTCTCTCTCTCTCTCTCTCTCTCTCTCTCTCTCTCTATCTCTCGATACTAGTATATATATATATATATGTCTCTCTCTCTCATCTATTTTGAATATCTAATACCATGTGACTTAAATCTGTGTTTGCATTACTTTACTCAAGTTACTGACATGATTCATAATCATTAAATCGACATCATGCTCTTGAACCTAACAATAACCGGGTACAACATTTATGATTAATGACTATCAACGTCATTGGATGTGAATATCACTATCACAAGATTGATGCATGGTGCCAGTATAGAGAAATCCATATAATATTAACAAAGCATGCATGCTAACCCTTACATTGTGTGGGTCAACCAGAGTTCGTGTTGAAAACCCGTATTATTCTAGTACAACGATTCCATAATTAATTGAATGTTTTTCTTTCAATAAAAACAAATCTATGAATTATACTACATGACTTTTAACGATTACGCGAAAGCAATTTATCATTATTTACAACAGAAAGTTAAATCAATAAGAAACAGAAAGTTAAATCAACAAGAAACAGAAAAAGTTAAAAATCAATAAGAACCAATCCATAAACAAATCTAAATTACTTTAAAATTCGCATCGATCAATATCATTCCTATTGCATCAACCTTTTCTTGCTTGTTTCAGTAAAATTTCTACAATGGGTGAATGGGAACCTCACATCAACGGCTGCTACCTGATGGGGTCGAACACCATGAGCAAAGCCGCCATCGCGTCCCAACAGGGCTCCGTCCTGGGAACGTCATCGGAGAACGGGACGTCCAACATCCACCTCCGCCCCGAGGAAGTGGTGGCCCTGGTCAAAGCCTGCAAGGGAGACCAGGCGTGCCTCATGAACGGTCTGTATCTGGAGGGAACCAAGTACCTGGCCATCAACCAGTTGGACAACCAAGTGAACTTGAAATCCACCAAGATGGTGAACAATGCCAAGCCGTCTGCGTCGGCCATCATCACTAACAGGCTGCTGGTGGTGGGCATAGACAGTGACGGGGCTTCTAAAGGAGCTCTGGCCAAGAACATTTACAACTGCGGGAATTACCTGAGAGAGTCACAGTGCTGATATAAGTATTAGTGATGTCTTCCTGTGCGGTTGAAACTACTGCAAAGAAAGCGGAAGTCCTAGATGTCTGATGGAGTGTCTATACATCAACGTATTGAACCGAATGATCTTTTTACAGTCGAAAACTGATATTTCATTCCAACCGTAGAGACGTCAGTTTATTGAATCAAATGATATTTTACAGTCTAAAACTGATATTTCATTCCAACCGTAGAGACGTCAGTGTATTGAACCAGATGATCTTTTACAGTCTAAGACTGATATTTCATTGTAGTCGTAGAGATTCGTTTTTAGGTGTTGGTCAGTGGTAATAGGAAAGGTCATCTAAATACACAACTAAATGGATGGATACACTTGAAAGTTCTGTTATTTATGGCCTATGTGGCAAAGGAACAATTTGACGATGAAAAACCAATATTTGGGTTACCAATTATTGAATTATTGGGCAACGTTTTATTACCCTTGCATAGTCATTCTTGCATCTGAACAGTGTATTTCATTGTTCTGTGAAAAGTTACCATATAATAGTAGTGGTATAAACTCCAAAATGTGGTCATTACTATAAAGAGAGGACATGATGGAAATGTGACAATTCTGATTTGTCTTTTAACGACCACCCCATGTCGACTTCAAGACTAAACTACTACTAGGCAAACCTTTGCAAAGATACTCATTAGAACATTACATATTTTGGGATTGCATTCGGAAACCCCACCATGGATCATGGTTACGGTGGCTAATATTGTTGCTGTTCTTTTGCGTGTTGATAATGTGTTTATTTGACATGCTTTGTTTATTGACCACGAAAAACGACATGAACACTTATGCATACTCAATATTTGTGTAAATTTATTTATATATAATAATATGCTACAAGAACATTCCATAACACATGATAGGAAGTACACTGGAATTACAGTAGAGTCCAAACATTTATATACTAGTATTGGCTACTAGTAGCTATTACTGATTATTATCATTAAGCGTTTCAAATTCGTAATTGTCCATCACAAAACTATTTGTACGTGTCACGTTTTTCAAATGTTGTCAGTTTATTTATCGACCTAACTTATGCAACACATTATTCCAACCCAAAGCCTCAGAAAAGGCATGTTCATTGTCCACCATCCTCGAGACACAGGCCATTATCACTACACTACCGTACGTCAAATAGCTGAAGTATGTAAAGAGACACAATAGCATGCGCTTCGAGTCCAATACCATCAAATGCGTTTTTATGAAACATACAATCCAAATGCTAACAGATATTCACTATCAAAAAGTATTCAAATCTTTATCCCTGATGTTCTTGCCTTGTACAGTTTTATCACAGAAATACGTCCATGGTATGATTTACGCTCTGAGCAGAGATCAAACATGGTTGGTGCCTTTATGCCTGTTCCTTTCATTTCTACTACTGTACCCTCTTGTGTTGTAAGACACGCCGTAACTCTAGTAGGCGGAGAAGCTCGAACTGTCGTATCTATCTGCGTCCATAAACTGAGTATCTCGACTTACCTTATCATCAACCTTAGCAATGGTGCAGTCTATGGTGGTGTTCCATTGACTCTCTAGGACAAGCCTGAACGTCCAGGACATGAATGGAATACGGTACAGGTGTGTCCAGGACGTGTAGCTCATCATTCAGCAGTAAATGTATGACGTCACAAACACAAACTACAACAATATTTGCCTCGGCCCTCTACTTCCTGTGAATGGACTGCACGGGCTGTTCCATTCACGGTATGGCTTGTCCTGAACTTATCTGTCCAGAATGTGCGTCCAAGACTGTCAATGGAACACCACCAAGGTTGGAGACAAGGCCGCCTTATGTTTACGCCGTTTAATACAGGAGTGCACTGTATCGTAGCGCTACCAGAGTCCTTAGCAACTCCAAGCTGACATACAGGAGTTACGACTCCGTGCATCGTTTCTCCAATAGAAGCTCTAGTATCAACTAGGACTCCCGTAGCTATCTCTAATACTATACATGGGGATTGAGCATTTACGAGAGAGCTATGGTCTCACGGTGGATATATGCATGAGATCTTCGAGAAACGATACCCTGGTAGCGCTACGATTGTTCTGTGGAACGGGCCCCTGTTCGTTAATACTGACCTAGCCTAGAAACCGCTGCCTGTAATTAATTACCTACTGTTAACGCTTCCATAGGAACGGATGCCACATTCCTTGGTTGGTTCCGGAGATGATCTTCCAGGTTCTTAGCGCGGAATCGTTTGTGATTGTTGTGACTGCTTATTATACACTGCAGTATCCGTGAAGCACGGTTAATATAGCTTACCCGACATAATCGCTTTTGTAAACCTAGCTATGTTTTCACAAGATATTCACGTTCTGCGGTCAGGACAATATTTCTCGTGGTATAGAATGCTATCCAATTAAAATAAATTCAATGTGATGCAAGAAACGCACAAAGGACATTAATTTAATACGTTTTTCCTGAACCATTTGTCTTTAAATGTGCTTATGGTAGGTAGATTTACTTGGGTAAGCTTTCTAACATTAAGACGCATATTCCTGAACCATTTATATTATAATAGGAATACATGTGCTTGTGGTAGGTAAATCTAGTTAGGTACGTTTTCGATCATGTTATGCAGTTGTCTTCTGTCCGAAACGACGTAATCGTAACTTCAACCTTGGCCATATACTAAATCCTTACAATGCTACGGTTGGAGTTACAATGCTACGCTTGAAGTTACAATGTTACGGTCGGAGTTACAATGCTACGGTTGGAGTTGAGGTTCGACTAGAGTTACGCCGTTTCGTACAGAAAGAGCCCAAGTTGTACGTCCACGTGATGCTGTAAATCCTTGTGGACTTGTATACAATCTGCCATCAAGCTACTAGTCTACTAGTGAAGTAATCAATATGCATGTGTACGAAATATATATTATGGAAGCAATGTATCAAGATATAAACTCGTGCCTATGGCGCTCACGTGCATCATAAGGCATACCCTCTCACCCTGATATATAGGGTACAACATGGGCCATTAAACCTATTTATTAGCAGGAGGCATGTCCACGTACACCGGTTTTGATTGGTTCCGTTTCGACATTTGACAGGTTTCCCCACTTTACGGCGCTACCATTGTTCCGAAGATGGATAGTGACTAAAACCTTACAATAGAAATGGTTTCGACAGAAATATTAGCGGCCTACGGTGTAGCCTACTCTATAGAAATGTTTTCCAGAGATAACGTGGAAAAAAGCCCCCAATTTGTACTAAATTTACATATCAGAGTGGTATAGTATCCCTTGTGTTATGCGCAGTGATTCTAACCCGGCGATACTGTATGCAAACATGTTGTCTTATTACAATGCTTTTATCATGTTGATTTTATTTTATGTTGAAGTTGTAATTTGCATTGTCAATGTTACTTTCTATGCTGTCTATGCATATGTATGCAAATAAATAAACGATGTAATCATAACTCGAATATGTGCGAATATATATACGGTATTGCATGTTTATCGTTAGAATAGAGATTGATCATTATAGTCTGTTTTTTAACATTGTTGACCTTGGGCCAATTTACTGAAAAGATAGTGATGTATGTCTACTAATTTAACATTAGAATTGAGGATTAATATTGTCTGGCTCAAAGATTGCGAAACTGTTTTGAGAACGATTTCATACTTAACTCCCAAGTTTATTCACAAATTCCCATATAAAATTTCAGCTTGAGCATGAATTCGTACTCAAAAGGTTTCGTAATCTCGGGGTCTGGCCTCCGTTCCACGGAACAATCCTAGCGCTACGAGGGGTCGTAACTCCCATACGTTAACAGAGACTTACGACTCTCGTAGCTACGATCGTTCTGTGGAACGAGACCCTGGTTTTACAACTGTCCGCCCCAGACCTTGGGGAGTACACTGACAGGATAATGGTGTACATCTCCTACAAGAAACACATTTCCATGGAGTACAGTCAGATACACTAACCAATTATCATACCAAGGAATAACCGTAATCAATAACCAGCGTAAGTGGAATTGGTTGGTATTAAAACAACACCGTTGAGGATTTCACACTGCCACTTGTATTCTTGATCCTAACCTTGCGAACCACGTGATGGTCGGCCTCACTGCATGAGGTATCTGGTGCTTCCTGACGTGTGTGATGTATCACAATGCTGGTGCATCTCGTCTTGTCTGTCATAAATGTTTCTCATCGTCTGAATAGTCTACGTCAGCAATACTGCGTGCCTGTAGACGTCTTGGATCCCATTGGAAGACGATCGTTTCGTTCTTCAGACTCAGTAGTATAGGCCGAGAAGCTCTGACCGTCATATGCAGCCATTGAAGTTTTCTTCACAGATCCATATACAATATTAAAATTTCAGCTTGAGTATGAAATAGCGCTCAAAATGTTTCGTAATCTCGGGGGCCTAGTAAAGTTCCATGTTCGTATTGATAGTCCACATTCTTGCTACAATATTGCCAGACAAAGTACACACTTGAAGTTGGCAGGCAGGATATAATAAAAAATTATGAATTAAATTAAATGTCAATCGAAGTAGGTCTGGTCAAAGATAGGAGGCCATTGTGTCTAAAAAATAAAAAAAAACGAATTTATTTTTATTTATTTTTGAAAAATTGCCACTGAAACGTCTTTGCTATTTCTATTTGCCCGATAGGATTGCTATGTACCATGTCTAGTAATCACAAGGTGAAAATGATGAATAAATCAATCAATAAATAAGTACACTATCATAATATGTGTCTTATTTGGGCCAGATAGCTCTAAGATATAATATTTAAGGAATGAACTGAAATGTGGAACCAGTTTAACCTTCTCCATGCTGAAGACAACCGGAATGCCATAAAGAGCAATGATTGTGCCTACTCCAGCATGGAGATGGTTAAATGAATATATCCTTATAATAACATTAGCATCCCTCCATAAAGCCCCATAATATAATGCCAATCTGGCATTTTTAATTAATCGACAGTTGTACCTGCAGAGACTTTGCTCCGGGCAAATATCAAATTCCTCACTGCACGTAGATTTGACTTGAATGCAAAGAGAGTCTCTCTTCACCTCTCTACATGCTATTGATGTGTTTACGTTGGAGTCAGGCTCGCTGTTTGTGCTGCACCAAGTCAAACAAGCCAACATCCGTGCTGGGATAGAGTTCTCTAATTCTTTTAATCTCAAGTCAACTTGAAATGTTTTGAAGCCATAACTGGTATTCAAGGACTTGTCGGAATACCCTTAGAAATTATTATATCGTTAAAGCATTTGACTACTACTACTACTACTACTACTACTACTACTACTACTACTACTACTACTACTACTACTACTACTACTACTACTACTATTACTACTACTACTATTACTATTACTACTACTATTACTACTACTACTACTACTACTGCTGCTGCTACTAATACTAGCACTAGCACCAACAACTGGTAGATATCTTGTTTAGTACGAGCAGGGCACGTGCACGTCATTAAAAAACCCAAGCAAGACGTGATAGGAGTGAAATAATCTTGAAGGTGGTTCCAAACCACAATTCAACCAACCATATTATATGTATTATAGATCTATAGGCTTACATGGCGATCGGGCACTTACTTATACTTATGCTGGATAAGGAAACTTCGTACACACACGCACACACACACATACACACACACACACACACACACACACACACACACGTATACGATACAGGGTATCGATTCTCGAAGCTCTCTTATCCACTAAGAGAGCATAGCGCTCTCTTTGCCGATAGCTAATACACTGCTAAGAGAGTGCTATGGTCTCTTAGCGGATTTATAAGAGAGCTTCGAGAAACGATACCCAGTATATCGATAAGGCAATAGGCCTATACATGCGAATTTATGTTTGGTAAACACAATGCTCGCACATAGTTACATTTATACCAGTACGATTTCTATCTATAAGTATTTTTATTGAGAATTTCAATTAGCCGTCTGTCAGATCAAACATTGACAATATACAGATCCCCATATGTTCATATTTGTGTAACATTGAGACTAATACAATAAAGTAGCAGATCCATACCTTGATTGTTTCCAATTCAAGAGATGTCAGCATTATTATAAATATTGCTTGTGGAGTATTTATTTGCACTATTATGAAAACATCTTCAATGTTTGATGCACGTAAATAGATCTCGTCGTTGTCCTATAGCCTGTGAGTTTCCGAGGGTTAACACACACTCGAGTTAGAGGGTTAACAAGACCTTCAACAATATCACCTTCAAGCTTTGATTCTGTGCTATTTGAGTTTGACTTCAGACAGCGTGTGGTGGGTTATAGGGAGGAAAAGACGACGACGGAGAGGTAGAAAATAACCAATGCCATATGTTCTCGTAATTCTAACGCTTTCTGCTATTGCTTAAAAGTGCTTCCGATGAATTCTGAGATTATATGGCAGCTTAGATGCACCTTGGACGATCGACTTTATTTGCAAGTGTACATTTATTTTACTTTAGACTGTCGTGTAAGTGTATCTATAGGCTAATGTTTGAGTAGACAAAGTGACCGTCTCCATAAAGGCATTTATAATGCTTCTGCTATGCGCTATATATATATGATGCGATAGATTTCTGGAACACTTCGTCTCTACAATGCTTTTGCTACCCTAATGCATATGATGCGATAGATTGTCTAGATTTCTGGACTACCGGTTTGAGTAACATTACAACCCTGAACAAAATGACTGCATATTCCTACCTCGCTTCTTCATTGTTGTTAGCTTATATATTTACATGCGATGAATGTGTGTGCCAAATAAATGCGCCATTCACTCTGTGTCTCGAAGATGCAGTATTACATGAATGTGCCATTGTGAACATATACGGTCATATGTAGTCATATTTACGTACTTTAAATAGTTTTTATTTTCTATTTCAGATTCTTCAAGAATGTCTTGGCAAGCGTACATTGATCGATTGACTGCTTCCAAAGTAGCAATAGCTGGAATCTACGGGAAGAACGGCGCACCGTGGGCGAATACCCCAAACTTTAACCCCTCCCCCGACGAAATCAAGAACGTGGTTCAAGCCATATGCAATAACGACACTAATATATTCACCACGGGAGTTCGACTAGCCGGAAGTGAATGGACTGTGATCCGGCTAGAGGCAGAAGGGGATATGCTCATTTTAAAGGGGAAGGGGGCCGACAACTGCAAACATAACCTGATCATAGCCGCTTCTAACCAAGCTCTTATCATGGGAGCCAATGTGGATGAGAATGTATCAGCCGGAGTTGTTAGGATTGCTGTAGAGGGAATACGTGATTATCTAAAGTCTAACCAATTCTGAGGAGAGAGAACAGTATGGTTGACAGAACACGAGTTACTTCCCCTTTGGATGGTTGCGTACCGAGTTGTCTACGGCCATGGCAGCCATATTGTCACAAGGGAGCTACGGATTTATATTTACAGTCCGAATAATAATAACCGGACTGATATATCAATGGCAGTGGTGTATTCTAAATAAGGATGGACGGCCTGCTCGATTCTGTGCTCCTGTCAAATATATATGGAATTTGTACAGCCGAAATGGTCGATCTAAATCAAGGGGATGTAACTCTGTGAATGTGAAACTGACCACGTGACACATTTCTGCCTTTCAGCACCAGGGGAATATTGCAAATTGGAATATTATTCTTCATAGTTTCAGCCTGTCGATTTACACTAGTAAGTCCGTTCCATGACTAGTCTATATTACGTATATAGTTCTTCCATTGACTTTGTTCTCTGTTAAATAGTATTTATCAATGTATTTTGTAAAGCGCCATAGTATGTAGCCTATACCTATACACTGTTTGCCTCGGCTGTCCTTTCAATCAGAGTTGAAATTATTTGAAAGTTTTATATCTATCACAGCTTTACGACTTTAGCCTTGCTAGTGATTAATGACGATAATTTCCTGAAACTAGTTCCACTGGTTTATTAGGGTTTGATTAATTAATTAATTAGCATCTCCTTTGCATGATTTATTTATGTAAAAACCAGAGGAGTGTAGATATACGAATTTGCCATTTTTTCTCTCTAAATACCGCTGTTTGATATTTTATGAGAATTCTTCCGTCCATACTTTTGTTTACTGTCAAATGTCCTTTCTTGTTGTGATGTACGTTTCTATATGAACGCTCCACTGTTCAGGGCATCATGCAATATGTAGCGAGCATCAACATCTCATTGTCCCTCCCCACCCCTGACCCCCATCCCCAATCCCCGGGGAGTGCGTCAAATTATTAAGAGGATATGTCGGATACCAGCCGCATCATAGGAGAATGGAGATAAATTCAGGCATTTAAACCAGTGCTAAAAACTCGTACTGCTGACCCTGCCCATCCTTAATGCTCTACGTATAGATTAATAACCAACCTAAATAGCGAGGGAAAGAAGCTATAGGGTGTAGTATATTTTGGAACCAATTGCAACCTCCTAGCTATTTTACTGTGGATACTTTATTGGTAGTATTAATGCAATGCATATACAAACTAGTATAATATGTCGCATCCTCGAAACGGAGGTTCAATGTCTGCTCCTCCCATAGTGGCGTATGAAAAACTAAACTCTTGGACCGTGTTGTAGAGAATGACGACGTTTATTACTACATTATTTCAAAATCGTTTTCCTTGATTCTCCCTGTCCTCGAAACACCGGCAGTTATGACTACTTAGCATCCGTAAAATATATGTTAACCCTCTCCCTGTTGAGTTAGGCATAGACACAGTTATTTTAGGCATCTCCGGTTGCCTTCAGCATGGAGAGGGTTAAGTAGTCATAATGACCGGTGCTTCGAGAATGGATTCTCCCTTGACAGACAAACTGTGGATATTTTAGGATTAACCGACATATCCTCTCGAAGATGAACTGCATACACCACACCACAAAAAAAAAGAGGATTTTACCATCTCGTTGAATGTTTGTGTGTCATGCTTCATTTTGTTAAATTGATCATCATTTAATTGTTGCTCATGTGCAGTGATACGAGGGCAATCATGAAATATTATTAAAACAAGCAACGCGTATCCGCAATCATCCTCAATGTCAAGTCTCATAGCCTGCTCGTACACTACACAATGTAGCGTATGTTTAAGAGGCACCGGACCTACGTGTTAGAGGATGATCAGCAACATGTATGTCTTAATTAGAGAGTATTGTCAGTGTGTATTGCAGAAGGACAGAAAGGATGCATGTGCATCGCCTTACTATGCAGGCTTTCGTATGTTATACATGTGTCGGTTATTAAATAACATTTGATTACATGCGACTTTCTTTCATCATTGATTATGAAAAAAATATTCCGACGATCAAATGAAACGTGGATCGTGATTGGATATATATCTGAACCGGAAGTACTTCTATTCAGTAAGGCATGTTTATAGCCGAATGCAGATGTACATATCCTATACATTTGTATTTGGTGAATGCGTTGTGGTACTTAATTTCTCTAAAAGAATAGATATCGTCATGTTTCTAAAAGAATATATATATAATCGTCAACTATTAAATACTATAAAAAGTACATTTTCCGTTGTAAAATAATATGGAGAGTGATCTCGCTTAGGCTGACAACACCATTATATTAAAGATAATTAATCCAGACTATGTTAATATATTATTAAACACTATCAAGTATGTGAAAGTAAGTAAACAAATCTTGAAAGCGGGTGTAATCCCCAATTCAAAAAAAAAAAAGGGGGAAAACATAATGATAATTATGCGACACATTATACTTGGTCACGTTGACCTGTCATTCATGCAATGACTAATCAGACTAATCACCTCTGATGCGTGATTGGGTTGGAGTTCCTTTTATTGCGTCAGACGTGCAAGTGTGTTAAACATCTGTCTCCGATGCCTCCATAGGGGGTATCTAATGCGTCACCTTTATTGTCGATAACGTACACACAGCACCTTTAACTGAATGGTGACGCACGCAAGCGGATGTAAACTATTCAAAGGCATAAAACAAGCCTTTTGCGGGTAGCCTTGATCTTTGAGTACGGCCACAACCAATTTTAACAATCGGACCCGTGTAATATCGTTGTTATTTCAATGATTGAGAGAGAGAGAGAGACACAGAGAGAGAGAGAGAGAGCGAGAGAGAGACAGACAGACAGACAGACAGACAGACAGACATATAGACAGATAGATAGAGCGAGGGGGAGAGAGATCAGTATATTTTATTTGTTTTTAAATAGGTAATAATTTGACTTGGATGTTTCATGATCTACAATACCATATATATCATATTTATATTTGAAATATTGTGTATATGGCCTACGTTTGGCTAACCTCATCCTCTGAAACACATCGGTCTGCTGCGTCGTCCACTTCATATGCGTCGGATACTAAGTAGGGTGTGTTTCAGAGGATGGTCTAACTCAGTATTTCCGATTCTATTCGGCTACTGCTCGACAGAGCTACAGTTTAGTGAAATCATACCAGGTCACGCACATGTAGTGGTACAAGTGCTGCACCTGGATGCAAATATCTAGGTCACACGTGTAACTAAATACACGCCGGTACCGTCGCGCGCTGCACTGTGGGATAGAGTATGGAGCTACCGCTGTACCGTACTATTTCGGTCGTACTGTACATGTGAGTGTTCACGAGCTGTTGTATGCAACATGAAGTATTGTATTATCATATCACACCACACGGAATGATACGATATCAGGAATATATTCAAGTGATTCACATGTGCATTTGTTTATATTGTTGCTTGCCTGCCATGCATCAAACTATTCTAATATTCTAGGTGTACATATATCATGTAAGACAAATTGTATTCGGTCCATAATTATTATAAAGTGAATATATGCACTGTACATATAACGGATAGATTGGTATCTTTGAAAATGTCCATGTCTTCTAATTTCTTGGGTTTATTTATAAGTGATAATGTAGTTAATATATATACCGTAGCATATTATTCACGTGGAATCTACACTAGTCTTGCTTTATTCATTATTTATATTTAGTAATGCTATGAGACGAAAACGGATATAATAGAACTTCTTTGACGTCAACCATTTTCTCATCAAATTTATGTGAATTTTGTGATAATCTAATACCATCTAGAAACACATAGTCATAGTACCAATCAAAGATATACATTACTTCTTCTAATAAGTACAATTAGATTTCCGAATATACCCACTACGATCTTAAAATGAATCATGCCGTATACATGTACTGTATGCTAGGATGGTTACACATATTTGCTTCGTCTCCATAATGCTTCTACTATGCGCATATAGCTTAATAGTCCGGGAGCCCAGCCACTTTTATCGGACATGTCGCGTACGAAAGGTTTGAGGCCTGGAATGGATAGGTGTATGGTTGGAGAACCAGAAAAGGTGATTCTTAAGTTTGGCAATT
>JAVCKZ010082748.1:0-12508 GCA_034780755.1 Lepetodrilus elevatus
CCCCGAGATTACGAAACTTTCTGAGCACAAAAACGTACTCGGACTATGACGTCACATGACGTTTTATGAACAAAATTTCTGAGTCGAGTACGAATTCGTACTCAGAAAAGTTTCGTAATCTCGGGGCCAGTATGTTTTAAAGTTAAGTTAAGTTGCCTATGATATCTCTTAGCTCTGTTCTAACATCAATCACATAATATGATGGATTTGCACGTTGTTTCCCACAGTAAACTGCAACTTTGACCACGGCCTGTGCTCGTGGGTCAATGACAAGACTGACCAGTTCGACTGGACGCTGAACATGCTGGCCACCGGGAGTGGCGGCACTGGACCAACCAAGGACCACAGCGGCAAAGGTACAGGTCAAGGTTGACAAGGGACATCACTCCCGTGTCATGTGTTTTTAACAGTTCCTCAGATTGTACGAGGTCACCATCATACTTTGACTGTTCTTAGCAATATCTTCTAATCCTATGATGTCCATTGGTGTATCCTTCTAATCCTTTGTTCTCCTATGACATATCCTTCTAATCCTTTGATTTCCAATGACTGTTCTTAGCAATATCTTCTAATCCTTTTAAGGTCCATTGGTTTATCCTTCTAATCCTTTGTTTTCCAATGACATATATTTTTTTAATATTTGTTTGTTTTATTATTTCTTTATTTTTCACCATTTTATTTCATATTTCATTTTATTTATTATTATTATTTTAAAAATATTTTTTTGTGTATATCCTTCTAATCCTTTGCTGTCCAATATCTGTTCTCAGCAATATCTCCTTCTAATCCTTTGCTGTCCAATGATATATTCTAATCCTTTGCTGTCCAATGATATATCTTTCTAATTCTTAGAAGTTAATGAAAGTTATCATCAATATTTCCCTCTAAGCCGTTGCTGTTATGCAACTTCCGCAATCTTCTTCCAATCAGGGCCCGTTCTCAGCAACATTTCCATCCTCTCCCGACAGGAAAGTACGTCTTCACAGAAGCCTCTGCGCCCAGAGTTGCAGGCGACACAGCTCGGTTGCTAAGCACCAACATCCCGGCATCGAGCACCACATGCCTCCATTTCTGGTACCACATGTTCGGCTCAACTGTGGGCGTGCTCAGGGTCTACGTCCAGCAGTCCGGGTCCAATCGTCTTCCGATCTGGGAGCTGACCGGCGCCAGTGGAAATGCATGGAACTCCGGTCAGGTCAAGATACCGCCTCAGACCAAAGACTTCAAGGTAGGAACTAACACATCAAACACAGTTAGCTCAAGGTGTCCTGTTGTAGGATCCTGGCAGGACACTTTCACCTTGGGGTATCCTGGTTTATTTTTGAACATCTGCTTTAGTTTAGGTGTTCTGACCCGGACACCTAACTTGTTTTGCTGTTCAACTCAGGGCTACTCTCCAGTGAGCGTGTGTATACTGTTCCTAAAAAGAAACGCACAGTCCTCAGTAACATAGATTTGTGTTGACATTAGCATATTTTAGGATGTTTTTCTTGTGCTGTAGTTGTCATGATTGTATAGGGTGAAATATTCCCAGTCACACGAAGCATTGAATCAGTCGATCAATTGTACTGTAAATTCTTCAATATTTTTATTTTTAATTATTGCTATTATTATTATTATTATTATTATTATTATTATTATTATTGTTATTGTTATTGTTATTGTTATTGTTATTGTTATTGTTATTGTTATTATTATTATGGTTATTATTCTTATTATTATGGTTATTATTATTATTTGTACTGTTTTGTTGTTGTTATTATTGGTGTTTCCCCCTTTTCTTTTCTGCTTCTGCATCATGCTTATTGTGAAGAAATTTATTAGTTTTGGGTGTAATATATTTTTCAGATAATCTTTGAAGGAGTCCGGGGCAAAAATTGGGCAGGGGATATTGGTCTGGACGACATCACCGTTGACAACACATCTCCTTGTACACGTAAGTTGTGGAATGTGGAATCTGTCGACAGTTTGGACTAGATGCTAAATCCGTTTATTTTTAAATATTGTTATAAGTGAAGAAATTAAATTTTGCATTGGAAGATGACTTTTTAATTATTCTGGAAAACTCAATTGTTTCATTATCATTGGTAATTATAAAATAAAATAACTATTTACAAAAAATAATAAAAAATAAAAAATAACGTTTGAAAACTTATGGTCATAATTTTGAAAGTCATGATCACTGTTCAAGTCAGATTGTGATTGTTATTTTCAGAGACGCCAGCCAACAGTAACCATATTACAGTGACACAACAGCCAATGAGAACTGTGCCTACAACACAGAAGACCACACCCACCACACGACCTAGCACCAAGGCCACTCCCAAACCTACAGGTATCGTGTGATTGACAGGCGAGGAGGCGTGTCTAAAATATTATTAGAATGTACACATTTTTTCATCCGCAGCGACGTTAAACTCCATATTCTCTCACTCCATCCTAGGAGAAAACATTTCATGTTTGGAACCTAAATTTTTTTTATTACATGGTAACATGGGTGAGAAGATAAAGTATATGTGAATTCACATAATCATGCTTGCATCAGAACTGGGTTTCTGGTCATGATATTGTGCATTTGTCTCCACCAGGGGGCACCAGCTTCAACTGTAATTTCAACCTCGACACCTGTGGCTGGACCCAGGACAAATCTGACAACTTTGATTGGACGCAGCACAGCGGCAAGACGGCATCCAGTGGAACCGGTCCCTCGGGCGATCACACCAGCGGAGGTCAGCTGTATTTTGATCGTTCATTGAGTACATTCCATATTCTATTGCTTTTATTTTACTTCCTGCTTTAATATTTTTTCTTCTTCTGCTCAACAGCCGGCAAGTACATGTACATCGAAACTTCCATAGTTCCCGCCAACTCCAAGGCCAGACTGGTGAGTCCGTCGCTCACGCTGACGTCGGGTAAAGCCAAGTGCTTGACATTCTGGTACAGCATGTACGGCCGGTCTATCAACGACTTAAAGGTGTACTTCAAACATGGCCGCCAGCTGGGTGCGGCAGTGTGGAGCAAACACGGAACTCAGGGGCCGACGTGGACCAAGGCTCAAGTGGACGTCACCGGGAACTCTCCTCTCAACGTCGTCATTGAGGCCAGCAAAGGCAGCTCCATGTTTGGAGACATCGCCATTGACGACGTCAGCATTGTGGATGGATCTTGCTCCGGTAATTGAACCAGGGATCTTAAACGGTGGATGATGACCTTTATAAATGTCTTTGTTATTGTCTCTGCTGATATTATTACTATTTTATTATTATTATTATTATTATACAATGTTGTCATGGAAACAGGATTACCCATAAGCACTCATTTATCTGTAAGAACGTATGTGTCTGATCGGCCCTCATGACATCTCTGCTAGGAAGACGGCCGAACATTTTATCCCTGTTAATATTGCCACAAGCTCCAATGTATTAAACACATGGATCAATGTGTTTGTTTCAGGGTCGACCAGCACAGGTAATGGCACAGTGATGGCCGCGTTGTCCTGTGACTTCGAGCCCAGCAACGTCTGTGGATACACCCAGGACACGGCCGACGACTTCAACTGGATCAGGAAATCTCGAGGAACTACGTCTGCTGGAACTGGACCCGTCGCAGACCACACGTACGGAACAACTGCCGGTTAGTATACTTACAGTGGCGCCCCACGTGTATTAGACCACATGGTAGCTGACCACACATACGGTACAACAGCCGGTTAGTATACGGTACTTACGACGACGCCAAACACGTGTTTGATCACATGGAATATGACCTCACACAATATGGAAACCTGTCTATTTAAATATCTGGATGTTATTCTCAGCTCTATATCTATATCACGACTGCCATGCCATTCATTGAAGTTATTCACAATTTAGATGAAATTATGCAAATTGCTAACATACATGAACAAAGTTAACATACAAGTTCATGTTACAGTTACCATGTAAATGAAATGAGAACAAGTTTTGCTTTATCCATGACCAGTCCATATTCTAGCATCCGTATTATAAATGAATTCCCAGTATCGTTGAATTTTCCTCATATTTCAGGTCACTATTTCTACATCGAGACTTCGTCACCACGGAAACGAGGTCAGAAAGCGCGTCTGCTCTCGGGCGTAACCAAGTCCGGAGGAACTGTTTGTCTGTCGTTCTACTACAGCATGTACGGCACACAGATCGGTCAGCTCAACGTGTATACCAAGATGGCCGCCAATCTGGGCTCGCCAATATGGTCGCGGTCGTCAAACCAAGGAAATAAGTGGAATATGGCGCAAGTCACAATCACAGCAAACTCGCCATTCCAGGTAAATATATTTTCCGACTGCTCGCACAAATAACTTTTGAATTACTATTTTTTTTTATGAAAAAGTTTTTTGAGCAATAGATGTTTGCAGCAATAATATTCATTTATATTGTCTTACATTTCTCATGCAGCTTGCTTTTGAGGGCGTTGTCGGGTCTGGTTTCCATGGAGACATCGCCATTGACGACGTTACCGTTGCTGCTGGTGCCTGTGTCCGCCCTGGTCAGTGTAGAACTATTTTTTATTATTTATTTACAAAATTAAAAATAATTTATTTTATAGAGTTTATTAATTTATATGCATGTCATTATCTTTTTTCTTCTTCAAAGGAACATGCAACTTTGACAAAGGCAACTTCTGTACATATAAAAATGTGAAGGATGGAACGGATAATTTTGATTGGTTCTTACAACGAGGCCACACCTCCTCCAGTGGTACAGGCCCATCACAAGATCACAGCATGGGCAGCAGTCGAGGTGAGTTCTTCAGGCTTTGTGTCCCTGTCATGCAGACCCTGTCGTAAGACCTTGTCATGCAGACCCTATCATACAGATCCTATCATACAGATCCTATGATACAGACCCCATCATGCAGACCCTATCATACAGATGCTATCCTAAGACTGCATGCAGGCCGACATTTGTTGAATTGTATTTTGAACATGATTTCATCGCAATAACTTACTGCAAAACTGAAATTTCAAGCAAATCTGGAAAAAATGAAGCCAAATGTTTATTATTTTGGATACTTACTACTGAATGTTTCCGTTACCAATAGAAGGTGAAACATTGATGTTCTGTTTTCTGCTCAGGTTACTACGCGTTCATCGAGTCCAGCGCTAAAATCCAAGGTCAGAAAGCGCGACTCATCAGCGAGACGTTCCGCCCGACAGGCGCCGCCACGTTCTGTTACAAGTTCTGGTACCACATGTACGGCGCCACCATCCGCACGCTGACCGTGTTCTACGTGACAAACTCCACGTACCCCGGCACCACCATGTGGCAGCTGAGTGGAAACCAAGGCAACGCCTGGAAGTACGCTCAGTTCCCCGTCAAATCAGCCACAGAGTTTAATGTGAGTACAATATTTAGTAGTATGGGTTTAATGTGAGTACAATATTTAGTAGTATGGGTTTAATGTGAGTACACTATTTAGTAGTATGGGTTTAATGTGAGTACACTATTTAGTAGTATGGGTTTAATGTGAGTACAATATTTAGTAGTATGGGTTTAATGTGAGTACAATAAAGTAAATTTTAGTAGTATAAAAGTTTGTCTTTAGCTTTTGTTTGGAATTTTGTGTTTGTGTTTGTATTTTACAAAAAATACGTTATGCTTTATCATTGGAAGCTGTGGATCTATATATACACAGCTAGTTGGATAGAGAATAGTGTTTTACTATATTGTCATCATTAGCCTGAATCTTTTAATCATGTGAAACATGACATCAGTCCTCAAGATTCAAACCTGAGTTGGCTGGATTGCGAGTCCAGATCTCTATTGGCCGAACCAAATGGATAGCCCTGCTGGCCAAGACCAGTAGGAGCATCTTATATCACACCCGGCTACATACTATTTTCCACAAAACTGACCTTATTGCGAACACGTCATGTTACAGATCATGCTGGAAGCCACAGTCGGAGCCAGTCATACCGGAGACATCGCCGTGGATGAGATCATGTTCAATCCTGGGACGTGTGCACCTACACCACCTTGGACCACAACCGCTGGCCCCACCACCGTATCCACACAGCCACCAACAGCCACATCCGGTAAGTCACATGTCAGCATTCAGCCACATCCTGTAAGACCCCACAACCATATCCACACATCAATATCCTGCAAGTCACCACAGTCACATTGTATAAGGCCCCACAACCATATCCACACAGCCATGTCACTGTCACGCCCTGTAACATGACGATATATAATTAGAAGCAATCCCTACGAGTCACATTAGGGTCAAACACCACATCAGACAACCTTCGCACACACCACATCCCTCCACTCAATAGGAAATAAAAACATTAAAAAATAAAAATAAATAACATAATGATTGTCGTTGTGTTGTTAGTGGCTGGAGCGATCAACTGTAACTTTGAGAGCAACACGTGTGGATGGACCCAGGCTAAAACTGACAAGTTTGACTGGACACGACACCGAGGAAAAACCTCGTCCACCAACACTGGACCACCTCATGACCACACCACAGGAGGTGAGTGACCACCATTGTCATCTAGTGACCAGGGTTTGTTGTTGCTGACTGACCGCTGTTATTGAGTGACACATACACGGTAGATGCGCAGAAATTTGGAATACTAACAATAATACTGAACCATATAATAATGCATTTATTAAATATGAAAGGAAATCGGCAAATGATTTGACAGACATTTAATGTCTAAATGATCATTCACCTCAAAATAACCCATTGTGAAATATATTTTTATTCTCATGTCATACTCTTCTTTCGGTTGTAATAGTTGCTGTTCATATAGTCTATAATCTCTGATAAAATCAACCTTGTCGATCTTCGAACACAATTATTACTTGCAGACCTCAAAATGTGGAGCCCATTCACAATAAGGAGGGAACTCGTACCAAGGTTGTTAAGGGAGACAACTCTGTCAAATGTAGGCAGTGCCAACTCCTAACATAATATTTTAAATAGACTAATCTTAAGTGAAATTGCCCTGATTTCTTCCAGCTGGGTTCTACATGTACATTGAGACATCAGTCCGACGTAACGGCGACACAGCTCGAATCCTGAGTCCGGTTGTGAACGGACAAGGAAGGAAATGTCTGAAGTTCTACTACCACATGTACGGCCCTAACATCAACGCTCTGAACGTCTACACACAGGCTGGGTCTGGTCTGGGAACCGCCGTCTGGACGAGGAAAGGAACGCAGGGAAACAAGTGGATTCTAGGATCTGTCGACATCAACATCAATGGACAGTACAATGTAGGCATTGGCATCAGTGGACAGTACAATGTAGGCATTGACATCAATGGACAGTATAATGTAGGCATCAACATCAATGGACAGTATAATGTAGGCATCAACATCAATGGACAGTACAATGTAGGTATTGACATCAATAGACAGTACAATGTAGGGATCAACATCAATGGACAGTACAATGTAGGCATCGATATCTAGTTACAGGTCATAGTTTACTATTACAAATGCAAAGTCTCTCATTTAGTGCCCTGTTACACAGACCACTTGTAGGACTATGATAGCCATAGGGCCATATACACACATAGGAATATAGGTATTTAATGTTTTATTAGGAATATAAAATACATTTACATGACATGTTATGTCAGCGTGATTCACTATTATTATGTCCTTTTATCTTCCTTATTTGGTAGGACATTGGTAGACATTGGTAGACATTGGTAGACATGTTTATGTTTACGACATGTTTACGTATTTTCAGATTGTATTCGAGGGTGTTCATGGCGCCAACTTCTTGGGGGACATTGCAATCGATGACATCACTCTGAAGGATGGATACTGTGAAGGTACGTCTCTAGGCTGCGTGGTGCAAGGTACGTCTCTAGGCTGCGTGGTGCAAGGTACGTCTCTAGGCTGCGTGGTGCAAGGTACGTCTCTAGGCTGTGTGGTGCAAGGTACGTCTCTAGGCTGCGTGGTGCCCCAGTGGGCCCATAGCGCAGTGGTAGAGTGTTGGACCGGAGCCAAAGGTTCCAGGTTCCCGTCATCAATGTTCACAAAAGTTACCTTTCTGACGCGGTATTGATAGGATGCACTGACTGTAGAGTGGCAATGCAGTTATCATACTTGGTCTGTCAGTACCAGCCTGTGCTCGCAGGTTTACTGCAACCTTCAGCGCTATGGATGTTGCAGGTTACCTCCTGCCCTAAACTGACAAGTCGTGATGTTCGTGAAAGAATCTATAAAGAAACGCTAAAATCCAATTTAAAAATAGACCTATTTTCCATGAAGGACAGATATTCTGAAGGTACACCTGTCACCGTCGTGTGCAACCCTTGGGATACTATTCCACTGCTCTATGTAGAACCCATGGTAATATTCAATATCTTGGCCTCAGGAGAGAATTTCTATGGTAAAATGTTCATTGAAATCCACTTTCGGAACCCTGGTATATGTCGCACAGAGGAAAAACCTGTTTTTCTGTGAGAAGTTGAGAACCAATCAAATTTGGCATATGGTGACACACCTCCAACATATATTACTGCAGAGTGCCCCATGGGTATCATGGAATAGTATCTTGTGTGTTACATACAATGGTATGGTATGATACTTGAAGCTTAGTTTTTTGTTGTTGTTGCTATAAGTACTTGAAAATATATTTCATGTACTGGTAATATCTGTGCAATGAAATGTTTTGTCATGAAAAATGTTTTGTTTTTGTTTTTGTTTTTTTTGACAAGGCAATTAGCAACATGAAATATGACATATTCAGAATTAAAGCTACTAAGAGTTAATTATTTCTGGTGGCATTAGCTCTTTTTCATTCATATTCATCGTGTGGCAGGTTCCGGAACAACGCCAAAACCAGGAACTGTTGGAAATCCTTTAACCAAGTGCGACTTTGAGACCCCAGCAATCTGCGGATACACTCAGGATAGAACCGACAAATTTGATTGGACGAGAGCCAGTCACTCTACCACTACCATAGGAACGGGTCCGTCACATGATCACACATACGGAACAACGAGGGGTAATTATTCAACAGCATTTCTACTACTATGTAAGTCGCCTATGGGTGAGATATTCCCGCCACGACGTTAAACATTAATTCAATCAATCAAACGACTATGTATTTGTTCAATTAGAATTAATTGAAAATTATTAAGCTATCCATTGTCTGCCAGGCAAATGTTAGACATGGTAATTTCCGAGATTGCACAGAAATCTGTTCATTTATTTATCCCAGCCCCGAAATTACGAAACTTTTTGAGAACGATTTCATGCTCAAGCTCAAATTTTATATGGGTATTTGTGAAGAGACGTTGAATTGAACACAAAATGGGGTCAATTTATTTGCCCTGGATGTTACTTCGGGCTTGCATCCCAGGCTTATTGTATGCTGATATCACAACTGTCCATTACCGTACCTGAAACGTAGGCCATGCAGATATTAATTCAATATTCATATATTTTAGGTCACTACATGTACATAGAGACGTCGGCTCCTAGAGTAAGGGGAGATATTGCCCGTCTTCTGTCTCCCATTTTCCCAACGTCCCGATCTGACCTGTGTCTGCGCTTCTACTATCACATGTACGGCGCCCACATTGGAACCCTCAATGTGAAGGTACGGCAGCTCTCATTGGTCGACACAAAGAACAATCATGACTCCTGTCATAAATTAATACTTTCATAATTAATTTATTTAAGAAAAAATATGATTACATTTTGATTAATGAAATTGTGAAAACATTAATAGAATGTTCGGTTAGATATTTATTAAATCTTTTATATCATTTTTTTTACAGCTGTTTACAAACAAGCAGTTCTCATCTCCCATTTGGACAAAGTCTGGTAACCAAGGACAACGATGGTCGGTTGCCATGACCACCCTATCTTCCACCGCCTTATCTCGCGGCAATTACCAGATTGCGTTTGAAGGAATACGTGGCATCGGTTACCGCGGAGACATCGCCATTGACGACATCAGTGTGAGCAATGGAGGCTGTGGTTCACCAGGTTAGAAACCAGTTTTATGTCAAGAAAAGAAACCAGTTTTATGTCAAGAAACCAGTTTTATGTCAAGAAACCAGTTTTATGTCAAGAAACCAAAATGATTAATGTGGTCGTGTAATTTGGAAAAACTGCATATTATTTACAGGATCGTGTAACTTTGAAAAGGACCTATGCACGTGGTCCAATCTACGAACTGGTGACGATTTTGATTGGACCATCCACGCGGGAGGCACAACCACTTTTGGCACTGGACCCCAGACTGACCACACGCTTCAGAACAGCAGAGGTAACACTGGACATACGTCCACCATTTTCTTACTTGACCGGACGATAATATTCCCATCTGTGAGAATTATTGGTTTGGTATATGTCCCATGAACTCAAAATTAGCCAATCGGATTACTGCTTGTCAAATCCTGTTAGTACGTTTGACAGGACCAATGGACTCTGCTATTTTATCATTGATTGTCATAAAAATAGAAAATTAAGTAAATTAAACAAACTAAATATTTAGAGTGTTGTCAAGTGATGTATGTTTACTCTAATTTAAAATATTTAAAAAATTTATTTTAATGCTTTATATACCTCGAGTGTTTGAGAGTATTACTGTCATCAAACCAAGATATACTTTTACGTTGTCACATCGTCCTTGATGCCCGTCTCGTCCCAGGTCACTACATCTTCATCGAGGCCTCGGCGCCGCGTAAGCCAGGGGACAGGGCGTGGCTGAGTAGCGCCACCTTCACCGCCTCCACGCACCGCTGTGTCAACTTCTGGTACCACATGAGCGGCACTAACATCGGGACGCTCAACGTCTACGTCGTGGTCAACAGCTACAACAGAACTGTCTGGTCCGTCAGCGGCGGTCAGGGTGACAAATGGGTGAACGGACAGACGCCCATAGCAGCGACGTCATCCTACAGGGTGAGTTCTCAGACAGACTGATAGAAAGACAGACAGACAGAAAGACAGACAGATATAAAGACAGACAGATATAAAGATATATAGATAGAAATACAGACATACAGTATGGACAAATGAATTACTAATTTTATCTCATTATATTTTAAAATAATATTAGAATAATAAGTTATTTGGCACTGTCTTTTTCCAATGCAAATATCATTTAATTATTTTTATGAAACTTACCAAAATTTCAGTTATTCATTGATACTTGATATTACTAAGATATTGATATTGATGTACAGTTTTTTCCATGTGAATATACCATTTTAGTAATTCATTAAATTATATTTCAAGCTGAACGTATATTAATAATGATCATAAAGGTTTACTATTTTACATTAGAAATAGTTATATTTTACAGGTGGTATTTGAGGGTATTCGAGGCCATGGTTACCGTGGAGACATCGCTGTGGACGACATTACAATCACAGAATCTACGTGCGGAGGTATGTTCTGGTCTTTTAATATGCTACAATATTTTTACATACAAAACTTTTCATTATAGATTCTCATCAGATGTATGTAATATAAAGTAAAACGTGTCACCAAGTACCGGTAAGCTAATAACAAATTATTATTTTACCAGAAAAATTCCTCATGGTAATTTTAAAGTAATTGGATTATTAACAAATATTAATCATCATGAGTGAAATATTCCTGCAGATTACCATTGGAAAGTACAAAGCTTAATGTCTAATTTGTACCTGTGTGACAATGCCTGTTAGGCATTTGACTAACACATGGTACCTATACACATGACATGTTATTGCAGTGGTACCTATACACATGACATTTTATTGCAGTAGTTCCTATACACATGACATGTTAATACAATGGTACCTATACACATGACATGTTAGTGCAGTGGTACCTATACACATGACATGTTATTACAGTGGTTCCTATACACATGACATGTTAGTGCAGTGGTACCTATACACATGACATGTTATTACAGTGGTACCTATACACATGACATGTTAGTGCAGTGGTACCTATACACATGACATGTTATTGCAGTGGTTCCTATACACATGACATGTTATTGCAGTGGTTCCTCAGAACGGAAGCGTCACGGTCCCTCCTGTCACTGTCACCACCGTGGCCCCAACTCAGCCAGGTGAGCTTCGGAGTCGATCTGTCCGAGTTTGAACCCTAGCCGACCCGTCAATGATCCCAGGCAATCTTTCAAATTTGGACATGATATGTTGTGGAATTGTTAGGGTAGAACTGTATGATTGTTAACCTACATGGTACTGCAGGCAACTAGAGATGCCTGCTTTCAGCCAACATGGAGAATACAGGGATGAGGGTGGCAGTGCATTGTACACTGTTGGACTTTGGCGCCAAAGGCCTCCGGTTCAAATCTCGTCCCTGGAGCCCAGCATCAGTAGACCGGCTCCGTGGCGCAGTAGTTAGAGCGTCGGCCCGGAGTGCGGAAGGTCGTGGGTTCGATCCCCCGTCGCATCATACCAAAAGACTCTAAAAGGTGGTACTTGTTGTTTCCCTGCTTGGCGCTCAGCATTAAAGGGGTAAAGCAAGGA
>JAVCKZ010082759.1:0-12508 GCA_034780755.1 Lepetodrilus elevatus
TTATTAAACTCGTGAATAGGTTACGCTCGTTAAATACCAAAACTAGTCACTCGTTTAATAAAAATGGTATCACACGGAAGCGAGCTTAGTATTCTCTATTGATACTCTTGCTCATTCGATAATCTGAAACATTTAGAAAGTGAATGTTTTCATTCAAGTGACTTAATCTAAGCAATATGGTTGGGAAATAACGGTGTTCTTTATATGAACCATGTAAGGTAAATACTTTTTGTTAAATCGTTTTCCAATGAAAAACGACATTAAAAATGTTTCAAGATCTGGCCCTACATTTTAAATTGTTATCAGGTATCACCGACAATTATTGCTAAGTATTGATTATATACACGGTGAAAAGTAGACTTTTCTTTTCACGCGCAAGTAATCCCTCGTACGCATGTAGGACTGAAATTCAATTATTGTGAAATTCTTTGGTATAAGTTTCATACAAAATGTAATATAAGAATCAGTATGTAATTAAGACTATCGAGTTTCAAAATAATTGTATTTCAGTTGTACAATTGTCTTAGGTATGATCACTCTATCATATTATTTCCTTTTGTGTGTGTGTGTGTATGTGTGTATGTGTGTATGTGTGTGTGTGTGTGTGTGTGTGTGTGTGTCTGTGTGTGTGTGTGTGTGTGTGTGTCTGTCTGTCTGTCTGTCTGTGAGTGTGTGAGAGAGAGAGAGAAAGAGAGAGAAAGGGAATGGAGGAATAGAGTGGAACACGGCGGAAGAGCTTGCAGGCCCTTTAACCTATTAGAATTGTCACATCTCGCTATAATAATAATAATAATAGCGACCCCTGTTCAATCTCTCTGTTTAGATTATCCAATTCTCGCGTCGCCACTGACATTTATTCGTTTGTATGCAACTAAAATAATACCTCCACTATTTGCACCTGAGCTCTAATTGGATCTGCATTGTAGCAACATGCACATTTCGTGACGTATCCCAGAAAACAGATTAGAAAGTTTCTAGACAATTTCAATTAAAAAGTTTGGTCAACAAGCATAATAGAGAACGGTTGCCTCGATAGTGTATCGCATTAATGTCAATGCTCCAACACCTCTAAAAGCCACCTAGACAGACTCGTGTCTTAAAGTACATCCACTAAAGAGTACAAGTGGTAACATGGTAACCTATTTATTGAACGTTTGTTGTGGCTCTGGCTTGGCACTGCGAGGTAATGTCAGACCAGAGCATCGGTAGGATCAAAGAACTAGTGACTTGTTTATTCATTTCTTTAAAAGTAGCTTCAAGTAAACATTTTTTTTATGAGGAAAATTAATAATTATAAACACATGCAATCTGAAACTGTTCTAGATGACATTTTTGATGATTTGTCAAAACAATTAATTTCATAATTCAGCTACATATTTTTAGTTATATCCATCTAAGATAATTCAGGTTAAAATGAACTGGTCACTCTAAATAGGAAGATAGGAAGATATCTATCTGCATCTATCCTAACTTAATTTACACCCGTAGAAGGAGTTGCATGCATGATGGGTCGCGCTTTCTATTGATACCACTATTAATTCCAAAATAACTAAAAGTCTCACTTGGGTGATTTGGGCACATATCCCTTCAAACACTAAAACTCGGCACTGGCCATTGTAAAAGGATATATAGAAAATTCAATATTAATATACAACGGTAGAGTCTATTTGTTCGTCAAACAGAATGGCACATTATTGTTTAAATAATACTAGCTATGCGAATTTCACACACTTATCTTGGGATACCATTAATGCTGGAATAAAGGATAGTACGTTGAAAAATATGTCGTCATCACCTTAGGCAAGTGGCTTAGTTCGAAGAGAATGGGTACCTGAAAGGATGAGATGGACATGTGGATGATAACATTGTAGCGCTGGAAACGGCAGTTTGGGTTGTATACTCCCCATGGCGTTGAGAAGGAACACCGAGTGTACACTGATCCATTGACCGGGGATAATAATGTGGCACTTATAGCATGCCTGTGGGGTGGATGTGGCGCATTATAAGCGGCCTAGTATTATTATTATTATTATTATTATTATTGTTATAACATCCGTCTTACCATCCCTCACAAACCCTCACAACCCACACAGGATGAAATGCGCCACCCACCTTGGTATGCTATAATGTATGCTTCGTAAAGCTGTATGACGTTGCAGAGTTCAACAAAACTAATGCCATATCATGAAAACTCAATGGCTTCGGTCATGAGATCCGTACTTAGGAGTTGACATGAGGCTAACGTCTGGCTTCATTATGCAAGACGTCACGGTTAATGTCTGTGGGTAATAGCTGAACTATTCACCAACGTGCACCGTAGGTTATCCCTCTCCGTGCTGGATTATGCACTGCCATACCTATATTGGATATATCCGGTTGCCTCCAGTATGGGGAGGGTTAACGGCATATATCAATCTGTGGAGGTCTGCCTTGCTCTGCTTTAGCCTGAAGCCTCCAACATGACAAGACACTTTTAAAGGGACATTCAACCTCGTCAGAATCAGCGCTTTTCTGATGTTGATTTTATTTCATTCTATGCTGACAAGCCCATCTTTAATGACGTGGTGTCATTTGGCATTCGTTTCAATTACAGTTTCGCTTGATGTTTTCAGCAGTAGTCATTAACCCAGACATTTCAGTGATCAAAGATAAAGTTGGTTACATGCGAATATTGTCTTTCAGCCCGACGGCCATTTCATTGATAGAGCTAACCCCTGGATTTGTGTTCCAACAAGAACTTTGCCAGCCCAGCACAGTCTTTATCTCATTCACGGAAACGACATTAGACTCAAGTCAAGCTTGTCTTGAGTTACATCGTTTATTGAAGGAGTGCCTAGTCAAGCAATAGTATGTTTCCTCGATAGACTAAGGAATAAGCACAATGCTAGATACTCGGTGTGAATGAAAGGAATTCAATCTAAGCTATGCAGTATGCCTACGGTCGCTAAGTTGTCTTGTCATGTTTCCTTTTCATCTACGTGTCTGGGTGTCTTCACGGCGAGTCAAGGACGCGTACTCTTGTTCGTGAAATGGTCTTCTCGAGGTCTTGACCCATTGGCGTGCTGGTCTGTCAGGAAAACCTTTCCAAAGGTTAACCATTTAACTTGAGACAACTGTCAACTCCAACAGAGAACAGACATAGCACATATATATGACGCAACGGTTAATTGGAACAATAATTGGAGTCATTTAATAATCATCAGTTGCAAAAGAAATATCCCATTCCATCAAAATCAATTTCGTCTTCCGAAAGAATGTCAACATATAACCGGGGATAATTATGTTTTTATATGTACTGCATGACAATCAGAGAGCTTAAAAACATCGTCAATTAACAAATATGCTTAAAATAGCTACTGCATGATTGGAATGTCTGTCAGTGTACGTGTCCCCACGTAGAACAGCAGCAAGATTACTATTCGTGAGTCATGCAGCACATACTGACCTCACCCCGCTCCAGAACAGGAAGTCATGCACGAACTCCTACGGTCGGGGTATGTTTGCTTGTCCAACGTGATTGGAACACCCTGCGAATAAACGTCAGATACCAACTAAGCACGTGCTCGTCTTTTAGACATACTTTATAATTACATGAACGCAGCCTTCAAACTCGGGTATTCTTTCACGAAGCTCTCTTATCCACTAAGAGAACATAACGATCTATTATTTCCCCCGATAACTAGTACACTGTAAAGAGCGCTGTGGTCTCATAGCGGATAAGAGAGCTCCGTGAACGGATGTCCAGATTTGCACTGTATTCCCTTCTTCATGTTCCATTTCATGTCGTATTGTCGATGCTATATATGACAGAAACACGACTGCTTGCATCGTGTGTAAACTACGGGATATTATTCCATTTGAAAATGTATATAGTAGACTGTGGGCAATTACGTCACTATCAGTGAAACTCATGTTGTTCTATATTGTGGCGGTGTATAAGCCGGTTTCTGTCTTCGGAACAATGGTAGCCCCGCATAGTCCAAAAACCTGCTTTTCCGAACCAATAAAAATCGGCATACGCGGAAACTGTTCTCATAAATACAAGCCCCAACGACTTCATAGCAGATAGCGTGTTCCGCATGATGTAGTGGCAGCGAATGTGCAAACGCTGTAATGATTAGTAAAAGGAAATACATTAGCATGACTTCTTCGAAACTCTGTGGGTGATAAAATCGAAAATCAGCCTTTTCAAACATGGTTAAATTGTTCATTGCACAAAGGTAAGCCACATAGAACATACATTAACAGCAACCTACTGCTGTCAGCTTTGTAGGTACCTACGTCCTCTGTATGTACAATTCCTGAGTTGTCTGCGTGTACTGTTCCCACGTCCTAGGCAGTCTGTAACACTTGATTAAACCGCAGGATCTGGTGCCCTCGTCTACTCTGTCTGTCTTCATAGAGTGTATTATGGCACCACACTATGTCAAGTATCATCAGCAGCTAAAGAACCACCAACTGTTCCAGACTCTGTGCCAACGAGTCCAGACTTCCTGACATTAACTATACCTTTCAACCATATAAATCGTTCTCGTCCATTTATAGAGACATTCAGATCAAAAAGACTGTACTGTAGAGATGAGAATCTCTAATAGTTCCGGAACCTCATCTAGTATTACTCGGTACATCGCGACAGAGCGGTGCAGCGGGACGTCTCTGTGTGTGTGTGTGTGTGTGTGTGTGTGTGTGTGCGTGTGTGTGTATGTGTGTGTGTATGTGCGTGCGTGCGCGCGCGTGTGTGAGACATAGAGAGACATGGAGGGGAGTCAGAGAAAAGGGGAGTCATAGAGAGAGAGAGAGAGAGAGAGAGAGAGAGAGATAGATAGAACATCTGAACCATTTTATATATACATGTAGTTAAATACTAGTACTAGTAATTATATTGGGAAACAGGACGATACAATGCCTTTAGCATTAATAGTGGTGGTGGTGGTGGTGGTGACGACGACGACGATGATTATGATGATGATGATGATAATGGTTACAAAGCAGGTGGAGGTGATTGATGATGACTTCCATGTATTTCAGTCATACCAATGACAATGATGACTGTGGACTAGTGCATGTCCAACTGCAATGTAAATACAAAATAATAAATCACTATGAATGGTGTGTACAGTAGAAGAAATAGTTTTCACTAGGAGTAGTCTGGAGAATACGACTAATGCCGACCCCACTGTACGCCTATGCAGTTGTATGTGAAAGGATCAAACATCCATTACTGTGATCGTAATATTCTCTAACGTTCCTACCCTAATTCGTGTTCACTTCAATATCCCCCACTTAGGCTAAGCCGACGCCCTAAAAAACAATGCATGAAACAGCCCAATCTCATTTAACTCACTAGTGCGTTATAGGAAACATGTCAATTATTTTCAAATATGAAATCCCGGTTCAATAATATGGTAACTGTCCTTTTATAAGGTTTAGACCGTTGACTATATAGCATGGATAAGATGTCACTTCTAGATGGTAGCAGGTGTACATTTATTGGGGTTCACAAAAACAGTTGCTATTAATTAGTTCTTAATTTCTACCAAAGATATGATGATATCCACTGGCATAGAAGCCGTGGTTCACAAAATACATCAGATTGGAATTGGTTCGATATCCAGTTATGTAATGTTATAAAACTATTGAAAATGGAGAAGACATGTTTTTTTCAAGATAATGCACAGCTATCGAGTTTCCGAGATTTTAACCATGTTTAGATTGTTCCGGGATAGCTTTGTCTTTGATGTATGCCGATTCCAATGCTGTATATAACATCCCATATTACACTAGCATCAACTACGGCATCAGTATAACGATATTTAGTTCAATTTCCATCATCCGGCTTTGTTGTGGGTGTATTGTCAGAAACAACGAAGATGAATTCGGTTTGATAATGTCAATATACACCATCGAGCCGTCACGAATGGTCAGTAGTTATATGGAACAAAAAATAAAGACCCCACAAAAATGTTCTATTCAGACGAGGCAGGATAATGTCCATTTCTGATAGTAGTTAAACCTGTTCTCTTGAGAACTGTGGGAATCAATCAACTCCTCAGTATTGACAGTCGACGAGGAGGAGTGCGTTGGGCGACAACTAACTGTTTGTGTTTGATAGGTCCGACAGTCATTATTGACTCCGGGTAACGTAATAATCAATATTGACTCCGGGTAACGTAATAATCAATATTGACTCCGGGTAACGTAATAATCAATGGCATTTCGTAGATGTCACCCCGAGTGAGATGAGGGGTTGCTACTAAAACCAAGTCACTGTTATCAAATAAAAGATTGGTCGAGACGAATCAGCTATACAAAATGGTCATACACCTTACTTGAGTACTGAATACACCATATAATAATATTAATACATTATTTTAAATAACCGGAAGTGCACTACAGCTACAGAACTTGTCCATTAGACGTGTATGTATATTTTGAATAGATATAATAATCGCAATTTATTTGCAACAACAACAACGACATATGATATAAATCAAGTTAGTGCAATGTAATAAGAGGTTATCTGGACTTCTGCTAGGGAAATAATTAGATAACTATTTTATTTAAATGTTTAATTATATCCCAACTATTGTTACTCTTCGTCGTATTTAGTAAGACACTGTATTCCCTCCCAACGTTGATGTATCAGCTCAGCATCGTAAACGTCAATGACTCAACTTGGTAATCTTCACGTAATCATGTCATATGTAAACAAAACAAATAGTTGCAGCACAACAGGTTATATCTAAAATTGTGGTCAATAATCCCAAAGGCTACACATCTATCTGCTCGTCTGGTTTCTGTCACACGGGTTAAACCAGGTCGAAGATCGGACGAGGGAATGCCGCAGATCGGTTGGGATGTAAACGGACGCTCATTGGATTCCTCCACACCATAGCTTCCCTGGCCAGCTTTGCTCGCAGACGGCGGACAGCTCACACACAGTCGGCTGTGCAGAGAGGAGGGTTGTAGTACCAGCGCTGTGCAGTACCAGTGCACGGTAGCAGGAACAGCACACGATATCAGTACCAGCACACGATAGCAGTACCAGCACACGATAGCAGGAAACACAGGCACGGATAGCTATGACTAGCACGATTCACCAATGTCGCTGTCTCATTGGATTAATTTAACTTAAAGGATACTTTGTAAAAAGAAAGAATTATATATTTTAATTGTCTTATCGCAGACGACTGCTGATAGAATGGTTTACCAAAGATCAGTGGGTCTGTTATTATGGAGATGAGTGTAAAGCCAGGATAACGTTACTAATTCGGGATCAAGGTAAGGACAATACTGACCAACCTGAGGACTGCTTCTAGAAACGTTCTTACGATCGTACGACAACCTTTAAGATTTGTATGGTAGTTATGAAAATGATACGCGCGTTCATAGGCTAAGAAGATCGTAAGAACGTTTCGAGAAAAGGCCGTCTGATAATTAATTTGATTGAGTAAAGGTATACTATAACAGTTGATAGACCTGTATTATAATATAATGGACAAACGATTTTAGATCGGAAACTAATTTCGCTTGATGTATCAACCCAAACGTTGTTATTTACTGATGTACTTAGTCCCCAGTACTCCATAGTTATCAAAATATTAATATGTTATATGCATAAAGGCAACGTTCCGTTCTTTATCTTGTCTTTAATACTGATCTATGAAGGAAATACACAAGAAAACGTTGCAGTTGCATATCATATTTTACTCGTACCACTGAGTTATGTCCCCATTACATTGGTATAATGAAGCAAATACATATACGACCATATTCAGGTTGTCTATCGGGGGGTTGTAGTGGAATTGTGTCTACCATACAGCTGTGGACAGTTTTTGGTAAATAACAACTTTTGGGTGGATAAATCAAGTGTAATTAGTTTCCGATCGAAATCGCTTGTCCATTATACAGGTCTATCAACTTTAAATTTGATTTATGTATTTATTAATATCAAATATATGTCACGTTTCAGTTAATTAAATTGTCTGGTAGCCAGCCGAAACCTGAGTGATACCATCTTTCAGATTACATTTCATGACATAAATACAATTTGAACTTCTGGAGAAATTATTATAATGTAGATGCAATATGTACGAATGGTTAATGCTTATATATTATTAGAATTGCTGACAATGAATACAAGAGGTGACATGTACATATAGCCAACTTTCGATAGTGTAGTACAAAAACGCATGGATGCTTGTTTGGTGAACATAAAATAATTAAAGAGAAACTGTATGTGAAAATACCGTATTATCTGCACTACTGTAGCGGCACTCCAAACATCGCCAACATAGAAACTACGTGAAATATTTTCGCATGAGAATGTCGTAATGTAGTATTACTAATTAGCAATAGCACTTGCATTAGGCTATACGAGCTTACGTATATAATTGTTTATTATTTAATATGGTAAGCATTATCGTAGAAATGCAAATTACCATAAACTTCAGAAATTTACTTCGCAGTCAATGTCTGTCAAGCAAATTTCTTTAGATGGCATAGATGGTTATGTGGAATAAAGAACGTTGAACAAGGTAGACAGCGTGAGTGTGTGCGTGTCAGTATTAGAGATAAGTAAGCAATATGACGTCAAGAGTGACAATTCCTCGTTACCACAGAGTAAGATAATTATACAGCATCAGTAGCATCTCTTTAAATAAACACCCACACATTATTACTTGTACGTAGACTAATAGCATTCCAAGTATTGCCACCGTTATTGAACCTGGTATAGTGGGATGGAATATTGTTTTTTCCCCGCTGTTTTAAACAATAGACGAGTGATGTGTCCATACTCTGTTTTCTTTGGGAACACGGCCCGTATTGTTCTCACTTTACCCTCGCCCTCACTAGCTACAACTGACACACAGAATGACAGGAAGAAACAAATGATGACAACTGCAACACATGCATACACAGACATTGGCAACTGATCCTCATTGCTGTCGAAACTGTTCTCTGCCGTATAGAGAAGACTATGCTTATGGCAAGATCCGAACTTGACCTTCCCATGTTGTTGTCCAAAGCGATACCACTGTGCTATGTCTAGTCTAGTCGTTGCAAATACGAATGATCTCGTCAAGCTAGCGTACGTTACACATGCTAATATGCATATAGAAAGTACGATTGTGCAGAATTTGCTAGACAGGAGGTTAATATCTACTGCTATAACAAATCAGTAGGGCTGTCATGGTCAGCTATTTTAAGCAAGTCTAGATTTCCGTAGAAAGGTGATAAATATAGTCCATTGCATTAAGCGTATTACCAATCTATAACATTGATAATTATGCAAATGGTTAACTTTCACATTCTAAAGATATGATGGTGACACAAAAAAACTTATATGTAATCTGTATCTCTGAATAGCGGCCTGTACATGCGAGTCTGCGTAAAGGTTCGTATTGACATGCATACATGTATACATGTTCTTAGTTGCGAAATCGTTATTAGATAACTGATATACCAATATCTAAAGTCACCAATACCGTAATTGTTAATGTTGAAGTATTTCCTAGCATGCTTACTAAACGTGATATACTTTTAGCCAGATCCAAAGGCGTAACTGTTACAATGAATATGGATTTATTTAATTAAATATGAGCTTCTTAATAATATTCCGCACAAGACACCAACTGTATGTTTCACGACATAGGCCTACTTTAAACATATTTAACTTTGGAGCCATTGCATCTCAGTCATGTATATTTCTCTTTAAAGGTAGGTATTGCTACTGTTACACAGCTTCGGTTTTACTGCGTATCACTCCAAGTCGACATACTACTGTATACCTACCTCTCCACGTAGACTGTGTTGGCTGGTATTGCACAACACTATACTATTGGTTATAGTCATGATGACGTCAGAGAGTAAGACCTATCAACAGTATTAATGTTACCCTAATACGGGTAAAGTCTCACCAATACTAGTAGATTACCCATAGATATGTTGAGTGTTTGGCATGAACTGCATTGCTACCTCAAATCAAAGTAGTAGTCAGATTGCTTCTTAATGGTGCAAATATTCTGATTTCTTTGGCAATGTAATATGTAACATAACAAAGTTAAGTGGTTTCTTCTCTGGGTGGGTATACTTATCATTCCATAGCGAATTTACTGAGCTAATCTACCAGTGTCCATGTATTTCTTGCCAAGCTATAACATAAAACAATTACTGCTGATGGGGTAGAGGGGTGTAATCGGTGACCACGCTACATTGACTCTTGTTTCATATTGTGTTTATCCGGTCCCCCTTCATGATCCTATCACCCAGCCATAACACATATACTAGTGTGTCTGTCAAATGTTATGATGTCCGTCGAAGCTAACCCAGATTGAGAAAGAAAGAATCAGGCTAATAAAACTATCACATATTGTTCTACTCGTATACTCTTCTGTCACTTCTGACAAGCAATAGTATGGTAGTTTGCGAGTGTGTACCGTCGATTGGTTAGAAACGAATCGTAAAATTGACATCATATAGGCGGACTACTGATAATCGATACCAGTATGATTTTGCACTGATAAGATAGAACAGGCGTTCCTATTTACTAACTGTCTAATGTCACTATTAATGTTACGTTTCTACCTAAATAATAAATAATTGTTCTTACACTACGGTTGTGCGTGACTGACGTCAACGGTGGTACCATGCATATAAAGTCTATTATTTCTACTGCCAGAAATAATAACAGATGTGAGTTGTACTTTCTGAATAATGCAACGCCTATAGCGATATACTTCCTGTAGCACAATGGGCTAAAACGGGAGTAGTATAAATCTGGCGTTATGGTCAAACATTCAACATAGACTGGCTATAGAAAATGACCAGCTACTGTAATAATCATCGCAACGTGTATTGGCGTTCTTGTCTGAAGACCTACATAGGCCTCTCCAAATCTGAATATGAATATCTTCTTGAGTGGAATGGCTTAATCATGTCTGGCATTTACATCAGTGGATGATACACTGCCAGTTTCCTCCCATTCTACTTGAAGGCGTAATGTGGCACTTTGTTCACTTGGCTGAACACGTGATACTCAAATGTAAACTCAGGATGAAATGAACGTTCTGGAAACATGACATTCTTTACTGTAAAGCTTACCGAATACCCTATCTGTATAAAGACTCAGATGAGCATCCTTGAAATCAGAGCAGTTCAGCGAAAACACGTTGGTGACGGAATGGGAATAGAACGGTTACCATACAGTATGATCAATCAAATCTCAACATCCCTTATTTCCATTGCGCTGAGATTAGTCCGAACCCTTATCGCTGAGACTAGTCCGTCTGGTACTGAACTAAGATCGTGGTAACACCAACTTTAATTTGTACCATGTTGTATCACAAGGTATATTAACAGGGAATGCATAGTGTGCACAGAAGGTTTATGACCATATCTTGTTGACATTGATAGTAAATCATTTAGCCAATCTGACGTTAGTGCCTCATGTGGTGCCTCGGGCATATTGTAGTTGGAATTGACTTCATTATCAGTTTGGCGTTATATTCCATAAATAATAGTGAACACTGAAAACTAGCAAACTATTTATAGAGTCTAGGCCAAACTGTTTATGCAGGAAGTTGTATTTTGCTTATTTTAATGGAATTCTCAAGATAAAACTTGGAATATACAGTATAGATATACTTAAAATTCTGATAGAAATAACATATTTTATAATGTCGATGACGAATTCTGAGTCGCAACTCGCCATACATGTACAGAAAATATTATTTTGTAAATTTTATGTAATCTCCGCTTTCATGTGAACTACAAATGTACATGGGCCTGAGGCCTACTTACATGAAATAAACTATTATATGATCCGTACAATCGAATAAGCAGTGTAACTTTGAGAACAGCTAACGAGCTATGGTGTGCTAAGAGTCAGCGTTCACTGCATGTAGCTCATTGGCTTTAGTCCTTGACTGACTAAGTTTAATCAAGCCACTACACATAGCGTCATCAGTCATTGTCGTTCCTCCCCAGTGACAGTAGTTGTCCTGTCGCTGGCAGCTGGCGGTCGTAGGACACCGCATGTCTAACTAATTCTTTGATTTGACGATGAACACGATGCTACGATATATCTCTCTGAGAAGTAATGACGATGATATCTAATAACAGTGAAATCTGAAACCATGTGTCACATTGCCTCTCTCGGCCATTACACTGCCATTAGTTTATCTAGTTGTCAGAAGTTTCATTCTGTAGTATCTTCTTGACATTATGAACAGATAATTAGTTCTCTTTGATGATACCGGTATACATAATTGGATATACATATATAATATATGTGTGTGTGTGTGTGTGTGTGTGTGTGTGTGTGTGTGTGTGTGTGTGTGTGTGTGAGAGAGATATAGAGAGTGTGTGTGTGTGTGTGTGTCTGACTGTGCGTGTGTGTATGTGCGTGTGCGTGTGTGTTTTTGTCTCTGAGTGTGTGTGTATGTGTAAGTGAGTGCGTGCGTGCGTGCGTGTGTGCGTGTGTGTGTGTGTGTGTGTGAGTGCGTAT
>JAVCKZ010082770.1:0-12506 GCA_034780755.1 Lepetodrilus elevatus
TGACGCGACCGGGGATCGAACCCACGACCTTCCGCACTCCGGGCCGACGCTCTAACCATTACGCCACGGAGCCGGTCGAGGAATAATGATACTTCGGAAACTAAATACAAATAATAATTAATAATGATTTCTTGGATACTGGTTATCACTTTTAACCTTCTCCCCACTGAAAAAAATCAAAGTGTTTGGACAACTTAAGTCGCCTTCAGCAGAGAGAGGATTAAGGCAGGCCATACAACTTATACGTAGGCAAAAGCATAATCCACCTATACAAAAATCAGTCTACACATTCTTGATAACAAATCAAAGACCATGACAAAAAGCAGTACAATTTCCAGTGGGCAGTTAACTGGTAATACCTGTAATGAATCGCCACCACTATGAGGGCCATTCATGACCATAGCTGGATCAACCTTGTTTTGCTGCGAGTGCGACGACAAGTTCAACGTTGCTGCTGTAGAGTTGGTGGAACCTATCGGCGACGATGCAGCTGCACCACTGAAGAGTGGTGAGGGAGCCGACGGTACAGACGGATTTCCCGATGAGTTTAACACAGAGACAGAGTTCACACTGGTAGATGTCGAATTGGGAGTACCATTGGTCGTTGCGCTGCTCGCTGCCGCTACATGGTCTATAGAGTTTGATGTGGGCTTAGGGTCTACAAGAAGAACATACAAATTATATGGTCTTGCATAAAGAATGCAATACCAAGCTGGTTTACAACACAGTGCGCACTATTGAAAAGGAAGATAATAATGATAATCGTCCTTGATCAAGAAAATAAAAATGTTATTAGTTTGCATTGGGGATGTTTAGGTCACAATCAATTGCAACAATGGATAGACATCATAGTGAAACTGAACACACAAAGTGCATATAAAAATAGCAACAGAAAAATCAGACTGGTTCCAAAACAAAGGTGCTTTACAGAAGCCAAGGCATGCCAATACATTCACCCACTGACAACTGTACTTCATAAATACATTATGAAATGGAACCGGATGTTTCAATAAAATTCTATAAAAAGATCAGTCCATATGCACATATGATGCACAGCACACCATTACATATCTTCCACGACCAGAGAGATGAACCAAAAATTCAATTTCCGATCAACCAATATTGAAAAGGAGACATTCTGATATTGACGACAGGGCATTAATAAAGCTAAACTAGAAGCAGCGCTGGAATGCATCAAGGAACATAAGCTAGCTACAACAGGTGTCAGTGTGTGTGGATTGCTCGGCCGGTAGAGAGAGCCAGCCGAGCAATGGAACCGAGGGCAGGTGGCTTACCCTGAAGAAAGCTACTGTGGGTAGTGGCATTTCGCTGCCCCCACACAGAAGGGATGGTATGGGAGAGCCATGGAATGGGAGTACCTACAAGATACAAGTGCTAGCGTTAATGACATCAACCACGGAGGCTGTGACTAGCGCTACTTGCTCGGTGTCGCCCCCTTCCTGCAGGCCCCAATTTCCACTATCCCTTCAGTGTGAACTGAAATGACTAGGTAAGTGGCAGCAGCAAAAGTTGTACAGAATGTTAGCTGGGAGTGGTTACTGAGTAACTGGGAGCGGAGGAGGAGGAAGAATGGTAGCAAATATTGACTGCAAATGTATTTTATTAAGCTGGTTATGACTGAAAGAAAAGAATGACATGCAATGCTACCACGTGTAGCTGAATGACTATTTCAGGTCAAGAAGGTGGAACGGTAGAAGGAATTTCTTCTTCGGGGATGTGCTTTGTATTTCCAGATAACATACTGTATTGGCACTTGATTACTGTATTTATGGAAAATGTGTTCACGTGAACCCACTTGGGCCACAAAGCAAGTGGCTTCTGATGTCATTCCTTATGACAGTCACAACTAGCAAAACTTAACGTTTTATCACCATATCTAATCATTCTATAAAACTATATTCACGCAAGGTAACTATGACAACGTGGAGATTGAGTAACAAGGTCAAAAATCAAGATGTCGTCCTTTGCTAAATACGTAAAAGTTACAGCCGGAAAAGTTATAATATGACATGAAGAGACTGTTGGAAAGTACTGCAGACTGTTGGTAAGACACAGAGTTGTAATGTATTGTCCGAGTAAGTTGTAACTTGTTCTGCGCCTCATGGGATTGTGTGATGACGGTTAATCTGGTTGAAACGATGGATATTTATAATAGATTGTTATGTCAGTCGGAGATGAGTTGATTCAGAGCGTAAGCATAACGGTCTCTGTGACGTTGGTGATTAGGCTAGACAAAGGATGACGTCATGCCTCACTGACTTCATCGGGAAATAAAGTTAGTTTGGCTCTATGACATTCATCTAGGGATGGACAAATAGTACTGTCAATATAATATATAGTTAATTGGGTATACTAAGAATTTGTAAAATGGGGTGATGTTTGTTTTAAGAGTATAACCGCCAAAGAGAATGTTAGTTAAATATGCTTATGTTATGTGGAAATACAAAGCAAGAAAAGAACACCCAGTCAATGATAGTACTAATGCATTTGAAGATCAGATATTTCCCATCACCAAAATGTTATGAAAATACCATGCATTCATAACTGAAACTGTATCTGCCACCAGAATGTGATTAAAATATGGCTAAAATTTCACCGAGTGACAAACCGTGATTTTCTCTCCTTTCTTCTCAATCCAAATAGGGATTACTGATACCTCAGCCAATACAAATATGTATGCCAACATATCCATTTTCAGTATTAACGTTCAGATAATTGCAATCTGGCATTAACATAGATGGGACACCGACAAGATTATTGAAAATGGTATGGGTGAGTGAGTGAATATGGAGTTTAACGTCGCTGCGGGAATCTTTCACCCATTTGCGACGATTGAAAATGATATGGGCCAACATATTGTATTGACAAGACGTCAGTGCATTGCCCTGTTTGCGAGAATAGGGTTGGGTTGTAGTGTTAATAAAATGGCAACGCACCAGATGTACTATTTTGTTGACTGCTTGCAGCCGCTGCATACGCTGAGAGGGGAGGAGTAGGAGTCGTAGGATGATGATTACTGTTACTGCTGTCAGAGTTCTGAGAATGGGCGTTGCTGAAAAGAAAAATTAATTAACAGTGCTAGTCCGATTAGCGAACAATTCAGACTCTTTTGGTTCAGCATCGGTAACCTTTTAGCAAACATTTTTTAACTTGGGCTTGGAGTAGATTATTTCACTCATATGCAGATTGTCCGGTTATAGGATGTGAGTGAGTGAACATGGAGTTTAATGTCACTGCAGGAATCTTTCATCCATATGTGCAACCTACAGCATAATGAATGAATGAATTGGTGTTTTATGTTGCAGAGCAAATATTTCATCCATGAACAACCAATACGGTATACAGGTTTGAAGCAAACTAGCAAATAGTGGCCGACACTGATCAGTAGCCCAGATAAGGTACCATACTCCCATGTCGCAAATTTTATCTGGAGCTCTGCTGATAAACCAAGGATCATAAATGCACTACAAGAGTTCATACAAACATCTGCGGACATTGATAGCGGTTCCCTGGGGCAGGTACAAACCAGGGACATTTGGCTCTGAAGTCTGACTATCAACTTCAATATCTGTAACTACCGTATCTACACCCACATGTAATATGAGCATGCGCATATAATAATGTACTACCTTTGTATTGTAGGAGTGTTCTGCAACTTGTTACTACTTGATATCGTTGGTGTCGATGACAGGTTACATAGAAATTTCTGAAACATAATAATAATACTATATAATTGCCAATAAAGGTAATGTTACATGCATATCTTAAGATTTTTCTTTAAAAGACAATAAGTGGTCGCTCGTTTTTATTTTTATTATACCTCTAGAAGTGGAAGAATAATTTTAAGCTTTTTAATTTGGGTTTAGTTGCTTTCTTTCAATAATATCACGACATGTCAATTTAGAGGATGAAACCTGCAACATCTGTAGAGCTAAATCTTGCAGTAAACCTGCGAGCACAGGCTGGTACTGACAAACCAAGAATCCTATCTACATTATCACTCTACAGACAACGCATCCTATCAATTGCGCATCAGAAATGTAACTTTCGCAAACATTGATGCCGGACCCTGGGGCAAGATTTGAACTCAGGACCTTTGCCTCCGAAGTCCAAACGTCATACCACTGCGCTACCACCGCCACTATAGAATAATTAAGCAGGATAGAGTTAAACAAGTATGTTATGTTCAATACTCACGTCTTCCGTTTGTGACTTATGTCTCTTTCTATCACCATCATCAGATTTATCCTAGTAATGTAAAATAAAAATAAATCACAAATTCAACAGAAAAAAAAACAGGTCATAAAAGACAGACAGTAATGAACACAAATGTATTTAAATAGTAAATATTATTGGACATGGATATATTATGTAATCAAGCATGCTTTCTTCCTCTGGCTATTTGAAGCCACTTCTCCTCACCTCTGACTGTGCACTCCCTATGGAATGATTAACACTTGGACTAGGCGACGGGGAACTAGAGTTGGTTGACGTGGGTGTGCTAATCACCATCATCATCAGTTTCTCTCCATCTTCATTCTCAGGGGGTGATGATGCCTGTAATGCAGCACCTGGCAATGCAAAATAGTGACATTAGTAATTACAAGTTTATAATCAGACATGCAGTATCTATTATAGAAATAGTAGCTGGTAAATTTGTTTTAAATACCCAGAACTCGGCAAGAGTTTTAACTAGTTTTCCCCCTGAAATTAATCTTTCAGTTAATAAAGAACTGAGTTTATTGGGGCAAATGTAAATTTTGGCATTGGGTAAAAACCTCAGAATACAACTTCATTTGAGTGATTTTAGTTTCTTTCAAGAAATCGGTCACAGGAAAGGTGTTAATATTATTTTGTTATCAAACATTATAAAAGTAATGTCCAAACATCGACAAAGTGTCAGCTTTTTTGTTTCTGACGTGGGATTGATGACATAATTATTTTTAGTCATTAACAAACGTAGATCAAAATACCCACCCATCTCATCCAGATCTAAGTCATCATACAAGAACTCATTTTCCTCGAAGTCAGGCTCTTGGTTCGCTTCCACGTAATACTCAACATCATCTTTGATCTTTTTAATCTGAGGATTAAAATACAAGAATATATTTAGACAGAGCACACTACTGAATAATATTGCCAATGGAACATGTATATTGTACAGTATCTTTGCTAAATGTTTGTTTATCTCAAAACTTCCAATTCGTTATGGGCAATATACATAACCCACTGGTTACTCATTCATATGACTTGTGTGTACATATGAATAATGTGACCCTTTGTCCTTTGTGAAATTAATGTTACAAATATCTAGCTTTGAACTGACATTAATTGAGTGAATATGGAGTCACTGCAGGAATCTTTCACCCATTTGCAACGATTACTGAAACTTCACCCAGAAAAGATAATAGACTGTATTTTTGATACTCCAAATTATACCTCATAATGAGGAACTTATAATGAAGACAACCACTGGTGGAATTATACTTTCCTTGCCCATGTTGTAAACTAACCTGGTCTGGTGTGATAGCATCGTTATCCACCATTCTCATAACCATCTCCAGCTTCTGTATGTGGTCTTTGTGCTTGTCTTGCCAGTTCTTCAGGTCATCCAATTTCTCATGCTTCAATGCAAAAATACAGCACGGATTAGTTGCTAGATTGATTGATAAATAGTTAATTGTTAACACAGCTTATGCAAGAGGAAACCTGCAACAAGCCTGTGTATTCAACTGTTTTGCAATATATTTATGACTGGTTATGATAAAGTTGTATTAAAAATGTTTTAGGTACCGTAATTGATGCTTAGACTTGATTTCAAGATTATTTCTCTCATGTTAGGGCTTGTTAATTTACAGTAGGACGATTGATTGAATTAGTGCTTTACATCGTGGTGGGAATATTTCATTCATATGCGAGATAGAAAGTTACATTGAAAACTTATGATATATATTAGCAGGTATATATATTTAGGCAAGTATGTTTAGAATGTAACCGTACCAGTTCAACATTGAAAATAGCCACAAAATACCTCCATTTTCTTCTTCTTGGATGTACACGAAAGGGTCTCAAGTTCACTTTCGAAACCATCCAGTTGGATATTCAGGTTGTCAATCATATGCTGCAAGATATAAGTATTTAGATGCTGTGAAATATAGTGCAAATATCCCCTAAACAAAGATGGTACATATAGTAGAAAATAAAGTGATACGTTCAACAAGCAATGTTGATGATAACAAGCCAAAAGTAGCCTCACAACTTAGGAGAGCAGAGCAGTATTGAAGTGATGCTAGGTAAACTGGCATTGTCTCTCAAAAGTTAACAGAATATATTTGCAATTAAGTATCCATCATCACTGAAATATCCCAAATATTAACTTCTATCGCCGTTCATTTGTCAAGTCTTCGAATAGCATGAATACCAACCGATAACCAATTTGTTATTTCTGCCTTTTCTTTTGTTTGTGGATCCAATTTGGCAGCAGCCCCAAGACCTTCTTTGGAATAGGCTTTCGTCTTTGTTTCCCTTTCCACAACCTTGAACCTTTCCATTTGCTGAAGAAGAAGAAGAAGTTAAAGATTGCATGCAAAATAGGTGTAGTACATCAAGATGCCGTTTTGTTAATATTTCATTAGATTTTCGCAAACATTGATGCCGGTTCATAGGATGGAATTTAAAGTCCCAATGTTCTAACCAATGCACTACCACCTGCCCCTGTTTGTTAATATAGTGCTCCCTCGATATAACGCTGAATTTGGGGTCCATGACATGCCACCCGCGTTATAATACCAGCGTTATATCAACTAATATTTTATTTTTTAAATGGGATCCACGTTGGACCCCGCGTGGTATCCAAATCTGCGGTGAATCGAAGGGCGTTATATGGAGGGAGCACTGTACTTCATTGGATCAATGAAATCAACTTACAGTCTCTATGAGCTTCCTGTGCTCCAACAGTGTAGATTTGTCCTTGATATCGCTGTTGGCTACCCATGATTTAATCTGGTCACGTAGTCGCTGAAAGATGATATCGGACATTATATTTCTAAACGATTTGAGTGACAGTTCAACTTTTACCACATTCAACGATTGCCTCAAGAATAGTATTAGAATAATGATTTGCAAGCTCTATACAAATAATGAAGTTGTTGATACTAAAGCTTCACTCTCCAGTCCACTTACCCATTGAACATATCGGACAAGCAGGCAATACCTAACCTACCTGTAACTTCTTTATTTCTCTTTTCAAGTCTGTTTCATACTTTTCTTTTTGGTTGCTATTTGTTGCTTGTTGGACCTGTACAAATATGAAGTAAATAATTATTGATCTTTTAGAATTATATTACCAGATTACATATAAACAAATAAAAAAAGTATAAAGTAAATAATTATTGATGTTTTAGAAACACATGATATAACAAAAATGTATTGGTAAAATGTAATTGCTTGAAATTGAATAACATCTACAATACGTTACCTTTTTCCATATGTCTTCAAATACTTCAACACCTTCACTGACTTTCTTAAGGCATCGGTCAATTTCCCCTGCAAAAGTACAGGTAAACAAATGGTAAATATTTTCTTACAAAATAAATATTTTTTACAAATGAAAACCTGTGCAAATAATCTCAAAACATGGACGGCATCAAAAAGATTCAGACAAAATTGGGACCATAAAAAAATTAAATGTTTTCATCATTGGCGAGTGAGTGGGAATATGGAGTTTAACGTCACTGCGGGAATCTTTCACCCATTTGCGACGACATCAAACTGTGAAAAGTTGGGCCTCTACAACTCGACTGAGAACACATGTAAATGATTCAACATGATAGAGACAACTGTCCACTTCGCCAAGTCATAACTTCACAACTTAAAAAATGTTTTTAAAATTATTTTTTAAATTGGGGTTTACAGTCGCTTTCAAGATTCTTTCACTTGCATCACAACTTGTTAGGAAACCAGCAACATCTGTAGTGCTGGATGTTGCAGTAAACCTGTGCCACTCTACGGACAACGCATCCGATTCAATATTGTATCAAAAAGGCAACTTTCACGAATAGTGATACCGGCTCCTGGGACTGGATTTGAACTCGGGGCCTTTGTTCTACCACTGCACTCGTCACAAATGGGTGAAAGATTCTTGCAGCGAAGTTTTAACTCCTAATCACTCTCATTACCATTGCCCCTGCGATTTATACCTTGTCAAACATGGTGTACTACGTAGCATTACATTTATCAATATTGTGCTGTCATTTAAAAATTATAATAAAGTAAATGTTAACAAAAATCTACTATATTATATTAAGACAATATTAAGGTGTCCTTACTCTTATCAGAAAGGTTAAATTATCTAAGTTGAAATGATTATTTGTTGTTCACACTGTTACTGTGTAGCTCTCCTACTTTCATTGTTATTATCAGTGACAAATACATACTTTCACTGTAAATTCATAGAACTAACTCAGACACATTTTTAAGTCAGTTACATCTGTCACAATATTAGCAAACAGACGCAGCATGTACAGTAAGCAATAAAAGAAATCTAAGAGACACTATTGATCACGTCTTGGTTCAGGCTTCAAGAATATATTCAGCAGAAGTGAAACTTGTTTGTCAGACAAATGGACCAAAAGACTGCAACGTATAATTGATGCAAGCCACCATATATTGATGACACATGGTAGGTGTAAGTGTAAAGATTTTCCTTTTGCAGAATGCACAAGTCTAAACATCAAAACAGTCAGTGATGCAGATTTTATTTTGTATCTGTCCCAAAATTAAAAAAGAAAAAAGACGCGAAATTTAGTACACGGAAGACTGCTTGCGGTTGGAGACATCCTCCTCACCTTGAAGCTTTCGCCTGTCAGCCATAGCTATGAATACCAATGGAGCAGTAGTGTGAGCATGCTATAACTGCTACACTGTATCCAAAATTGTTATGAAAGGTAGACAAAAAGAGGGGAATCCTCTGTCAAAAGACAAACTTGGAAAAGCAATATGGCTGCTGCTTAGACCTGGCGCAGCACATACATTATAGAGTTGTTGCGCGCATCGAAAATGAAGTAGTTCCTCACGATAGTAACGATATCGATATTTACAGTGGATAAAAGCGAAATATATTGAACAAGAGTGTTGTATTATGTATTAATGTATTTAATTAGAGAGGAATAATTAGGGGAAACAGATGTATAACTAAATCTGATCAAATGGCCCACTAATATGTTGGACCGGAAGTGTAAGATACCCTTTACGCACATGCGTCACTCACTTCAGTGTTGTGTTTACATGCAGTTACATTCCTATGAACATTATTAGAAGTTTATGTTGCACAAACTACAACATTGTAAAAATATTATTGCGCAGCATTGCAACCTGACCAACAGTTACCGGTTCATGGAAGGAGTTGCAGTATTATGTGGATAGAATATGAAATAATATTGCTAAATCATTTGTAAGTGAGTGTTGTGTGTGACAGCTAGACAAATCGAGTCTACAGTTGTTTAGAATCATACATTATACACTACTGACTATCTTGACGATGCTAGTGTTACTAATAATAAATATATGATATAGTATAACTAGAGTATATTTTTAGGCTCAACTTGGACCACAACCATGGCAATATTATTGTGCTAGTCTGCAGTGATGACATGCAAGTTTTAGCAAATACACAGGAAAGTCATGGGACTTTGGACAGTTTTCAGTTGTGGTTCTGTTGAAGCGTGTAAAAGTTTAAAGTATAGCTACATATTGCATTTAGGGCAGGTGGTAGCACAATCAGGCATGTAGCTGCCTATTAGCAGATACGCAGATGCTTCCACATCATTTTCCTAGCTAACATTATTTTAAAAACAAAACATAAGCATATAGTTACAGTACTGGCACTTCCACTATTAAAATACTTCTAGCTACACGCCTGACAATGGTAGAACATTCGACTTCAGAGCCAAAGGCCACAAGGAGAGTAAAGCATCAATGTTTGTGTCACAGTGAAGTTATCTTTCAGACGTGATGTTATAGATCTGTTCTGTAGCAATGCAATTATCATCCTTGGTCTATCAGTACAAGCCAGTGCTCACAGGTTTACTGCAACATTCAGTGCTACGGAAGTTACAGATTTCTTCCTACTCTTAAACCAACAAGTCATGGTATTACTGAAAGAATCTAGAAAGCGGTAAACAACAAATAATATTATAAAATCCAATTTTAATTGCTACAGTGATTATTTCAATTTGGCAGTCTAGCCGCTGGACTTGGAATATTTCACAATTTGTTGAAATGCTGGAGCATTTTCATGACATCGTCTCATAATGTATGAACAGCTGAAATTTGTAGAATCAGTTGTCAGTACTATCTTCGGCGAGTTCCCAGAATATATTCATTTAACATAATAACTACTACAAAGCATAACATCACCTACAAATTTGGGCATAATTTTATTTTTTTATTTTGCTTGAAATAAGTCTCGAATTGATCCAAAAAGTTACATAGAACATCTTGTTTTATTATTATGTGGTCATTTAGGTGAAAAATGCATTGTTACATATATGTATAGTACACCGTAAAAAAAAAGGTTGTTACATCCACATCCTTTTCGAGTAGTCTGCATAGGTCAAAAGACTATTGCAAATATGTATAGGCCTTCAGCAACCATCGAGCATGATCATGATGATAGGCCATGCAGTATCGGAAGGTCATCCTGCTCAACTTTGTATGATAGTTCCAGGTGGTCTTCTAGAAAGTGTCAGTAGCTCAGCATAAGCCAACTTGGTATTTCATGTGCACACCTACAGGGAAGACAGTAACATTTCATCACCCCCAAAAACTGTTTGTTCTTGCCTGCCTCCGTCCATCCGCCTCCCCCGACCCCCAACCCTATGAAGCAAGAAGATCATAATTTATATCCATGGTTCATGTATCTTCCCTAGTACCCACATAATATGGGTCCAATCCCCAGCTGTGAATGTTGTAAATGGCCGATATATGTAATGTTATAGGGGGTCAAATTCTATTTATAGACGTACCCAGTTTACTGATTTTTGTGATAAGCGTGTAGGTAAAATGTGCATGATTATTGGCTTTTTTACATACGTTACGTCGCATCATGATTTATTACCCGTGAACCATGCTGAACAACATAATTCATCTCTGAATCAAACAGAAATTTAAGGATACGATCCTTTGTAATGTCATATTAAGATTTTCTTTGGATTTGTAGTCACTATAAGGCATATAGAATTATGTTAGCCTATCACCAGAATTCCTAGTTTTAAATGATACTCTTCGAAATTCGATGACCCACTTGCAGCCGCTATATGGGTCCATTCCCCAACTGTGAATGTTGTAAATGGCTGATATATGTAATGTTATTAATACGTTTTCTATGCTGTTTTACAGGCTGCAGTGGATCAGACAATCGACATAGGGAGCTCTCTGGCATATTGGGTCGAGTCAAATAAGAACCCAGTTAATTACCACCTAGCCATGAGTGCTTCAAACACTCTTTTATGGTAAGCTAAATGATATACCGAGTAGAGCCAATTTTAAAAACAGCCAATCAAATGTCGCTTTACATAGACACATGCACAATGCTGGGAAAAGCATCGGCTGCTGGAAGCAGGAAAACTTACCTGGTATCCGTTTTTAATCGTAAATAGATAACCACCCGGTATCCGTTTTTAATCGTAAATAGATAACCGCCCCGGAATACCGGGACTGGATAAAGGTATGTAAGGAAAGGGACAAAGCACACTGCATCAAATTTTGCAAATATATGGACATTGGGAAAATGGGCGAAAGTGCTTTGAAATCACACCTGAAAAGTAAAACTTCATTTGTGACCAGCAATACATTATCTTTGACAACGATGATTAAATCATTACACTATATGCATACTTTATTAATTACTGTTTATTCATTATGAGTACTGGTTACAGGCCTATTATCGCCTGAACTATGATTCATGAACGTTTTCCTGGATATTTTCCTTAATATGGACATCAACTTCATTATATTTACTATGGCACATGTATATGTATAGTGCGACGTTATGGTATATTAAAAGTTATCTGCGCCACTTCGGTTACAGCGCGAGCGACGGTAGAAAACAGGGTGAAAATAAGCCTTTTTACGTCACTGGCAGGACCTATTATCGCCCCCATAAAACAGGACAGGGTGCGTAATCTCCTGGTGAAATCATTTAATTTTAAATTGGTATTTACTAATATATATTTCATACCTAATGCATACATGGATGCAAAAGGTTTAATCACGTATTATAAAAACACACTGTTTGTTTTGTCTAATGATGTATTTTTGACATTTTGAAGCGATCTGAATGACAAACTAATAGAGCGATATTTTTGTACATCGTGTATAAAAAAAAAAAAAATGCTGTAGAGATTGATAGAAATTGTGCTACGCCATAACTACATGAAAGGACATTATGGCTGACGAAAAAATATACACAAGCGAGTTATTGTGTA
>JAVCKZ010082781.1:0-12505 GCA_034780755.1 Lepetodrilus elevatus
TGTCTTGCATTTTATTCACTAAATACCAGTTATAAGTACATTAGCCACTATATTACAAATAATTAGCCATCTTCAAACGACTTATTTGCAACAGTAGCACAACTATTGCAATACTATCGCAATAGTATTTTCAACTATCGCAATACCGGTACTATTGCAATAGTAGAATTGGCCTCGGTAGTCGCCCCTAGTTCTTATGATAGCTTCTGGAACATGGTCCAAAATTTGTAACATTATTTTCTTTGGTGCTTCATATTGTTTCAGTCAGCTTGGTTTTAAAGTAAAGAGTTTTATTTATTTCTCCTATAATTGTCATTAATTGATAATACAAACACATAGGGTCAGTCATTATGTATGTTTCAATTAGTATACTATAGGGGTGCAACATGGATCGAACTATCGATAGATCGCGATAGTGAGTTGTCCGATAGCAACTATCGATTATTTCCATCAATAGTACCATCAACTATCGATAATGTGATAGTTATGATAATATTTATATTTTAAAATTACATTTAATTTTATAAAATATATTTTTACAAAAATTGAAACCAGTCCGTTTTCCCTTTCAGCAAGGGCCAACAATGGATTTTTTTCTGTGCGCAGATTTATATAAGTTTTTTTGTGGTACAATGTGGATGTTTTGTCAAGTACATGTTTAATGTATGGTCCAACGAATACTGAAATCGGTCATTGTATCCTTTTGAAATTAAATCAATTTACATTTAAATTGTGTTTTAATTTTTGTGAAAATATGTGCAATATTTTTAAAGAGTTTGTGATTATGATAATGTTGATGAGTGTGATGATAACAGTGATGTTGAAAGTGATGATGTCAAATGTAGCTTCTGCATTCTTGCATTTCTTTGGTCTCCATGGATTACGCGATCGTAAATCTTCAGACAAAATAAACTGTCGGAAATCACAGTAGCAAGTATTGATCTTCAGGAACAAACTAAATTCTGTGTTGACTTACTTCCATAGAAAAAACAAACAATTATTAATAATTTTTGTATTAAAGCGATTTATTTATTTTCATAAACAATCAATCATGAATAGTAAAAGCATAATGCCGGCTCCTTCTGACTTGCGCTAAAATACTTCAGGTGAAACATACTGACACATTTCATCATTAAATGAGTAACCTGACAACCAATGACACAAAGGCCTTGCAATTTGACATGGTGTACTTAACATGGACTAACAATGGAATGAGACATCGTCTTCCATTAAAATGACAATAAAATGTGACCACATGGATCATATTTACAATGCACAAATAGTTCTCTGCACCACTCAGAAGACACGTTCCCCCTCCGGACGTTTAATACCGGGGACGACCCCCAGGGATGCCTCTCATTTGTGGGGGTGGCACTGGTCCCTGAGGGGCGTACCCCGGGCGTGGTCCGGGGGGAGTGTTGAGCAGCCCCTGGCGGCCCATTGGCATCGCTTCCCGAGCCACCGACTGGGTACCGGGCGTGGTGGGGGCGGCCGATGCCACACTCAGGTTCCGTAGAAGGTTCGGACCACTCTGAATCAGATTGTCGAGAGCCTTCTGGACGCTGGGGTTGTCAAAGTTGATCAACGCTGCGTTTACGTTGCCAGGGCCGGAGGCTGGGGCCACAGGCTGCGGAGGTCCGTGTGGGGACAAGATGGCGTTGGAAGCGGCCACGCCGGTGGGCTGTCCACTGCCGTTCAGGATGCTCAGTATCTTGGTCTGGAGCTCCTGCTGCTGCTGCTGTTGAAGCAAACCGTCGTCTACACGACCTACTGCGCTGTCGCGATAGCCAACTGAAATGCAATCGGGCTGTTTCTTGAAAATCCTGTGACACATTGCAGACAATGATTCAAGGCTTAGTTCTTCCGTGAAATCAGATCGCAAAATTTAGGGAAATATTTTTTTACAAATTTTAACATGAGTTGAAAAGGTCTGGGATAATATAAAGCCGATGTTTGCAAATATTAACAATTGAAGACATTTTGAAAACAGCGCGAGATAATGTTCCTAATATCTTGTAAGCTACTTTTTGTGTGAATTAATTACAACACATAAGATGAGAGATGATTATATGAAGAACGATTGCTCATGAAATCTGGATGTTTCACTTTAAGTGATTGATATAGATCAACAGCTTTACAAAAATAGAAGATAAGACAGATAGGGGATAATTTGCATAAAAAGAATGATTTTAATATGAAATATTGAAAATTGAACATATGATTATTAATATCTGCCAACATTAAATGTTCTAACCTACCTGAATTGATTTAACCGTGCCTTTTCAGACAAGTGTCAAACCTATATTGTGCTATATACCGATAGTTATTGCGTTATAATATCGGTATCAAGCAGTCCGCACAAGGTGTAATAGCGTTCACCTTTCCCGCGTTAACTTATCTTTAGCTGTAGCCAATTCCGCGACAAAAAGTAACGTGAGAAATACCATATTTTTTTCAGTCAACGCAATATTATATTTTTAAATGTTTAGTCATCGATTTAAAATTACGCAAACAAAAATCTTGAATGTATTTCAGTAACAAGTTGGGATTTTTCAGCGCAGTTTGCGCATTTTCCATAACAAAACTTAATTAACTATGTCCGTGTTCCGAAACTCACCATCACCACCAGCCAATGGACGACGCTCGTTTTCGATCATTTTATCTCTGCGATCTCTCAAGTACAAGACAACTTTGTCCAGCTCTTCCAGAGTCAACTGGCGGTTATCGGCAAGGAGGTTAAGCAAGTACGCAACTTCCTTGGATGGGGGCAAGAATGGGGAGGTGCGCACGGCGGCTGGAGCGGCTGTGGGGGCAGCTGCGGGCACAGCGGGCGCCACAGCAGCTGGCACGCCACTCGCAGCTTTCTCTTTCAACGCCTGCAGGTATTTCTCAAAACTGCGAGCAATGAGTGTCATGGCATCATCAATTGGCATATTCCTGTGCTCTGTTGTACATAGAAACAAAGAAGGATTAATGTATGCATAGAAACAGAAATATTTATTAGGGCAAATATTACTCAATGCCAAGACATCCTGAAAAATACAAATTTAGACCTGTTATAAACATGAAAGTTGACATCATAAAAAATACACATCACATACGCATGCACAAAGTTTCACAAATACTCTTTGAATGTATTTTATTAATTAAATATTTTATTATTTTGTATTCCGATAAATGTGCATTACTATAAGTACTAACACTGGCATATAAAAATATACCTATTTCGCCAGAAAAAAATAATATGTTTAATATTGATTTATTATGTTAATCGGTCACACTCATTTCGCTTCCGCGCAACTGTATTTGATGTAAATATCTTCGGTACCGTATATACCATCGAGTATTATTTAAAACGTTATTTCCATCAGTTGTTTATGGAACATGTGGAAATCAAGATGCCTTCAGTGGAACATTAATCATCAAATGTTCTATATTTTATTGATGTTGATTGATATAATTTAAAGATTAAAGATAAGAGGATAAAATACTGTTGAAGACAAGAAAATGAGGCAATCAATAGATAAAGGAGGTTGAGAATTCTTTCTTTTAATTTTGTAAAATGTTTAAATATGAGGTGATATGCATTTTTCGAAGGATTACTAATTGTTTATTTTGAAGAAATAATAATGGTTTACGTATGTAACACACGTTGTGTTGATTTTACACCATTATGGTGACAAATATTTAAGCAATTGAAAAATGTTAGTAGGTATGTCGACGACAACTTGCAGTTCTTTCAAATTGATCGAATCTCGATGAACATTGAGTGAGGAAAATTGTATAATTATTTAAATGTGTTATTTACCGAGTCATGACATATTTAGAATATTACATATATTATTCATCATTTGGCAATAGTTTATTGCAGAAGTTGTATTGTTTTTATGTTATTGATATTTATGTCTGAGTAATTGTTCACTGACAAGCAAAGATGTTTGAACTATGGTTTTACTGCGTGGAACATCCAAAATGATGCATCATAAAACAGATGATGAAATCATACATTCATTCTTTAAAATCTCGAAATGTATGAATTTTACATCACATACTATGTATGATATAGTTCAACCATTGTTTAAATAACAACAATAATAATAAGACTGCTTGTAATGCGCTCGACTCCACACGGGTGGTATGCTCAAAGCTCAGACATAAACAAACAGGTTTTTAAATGGTGTTTAAAGGTTCTATGCGATACGGCAGCTCTCGATTCTAGAGGAATGGAGTTTAATTTTTCTTCCGTCTGGTAGATGAAAGTGCGGAAACCAAATGTTTTGAGTTTAGGTGTAGGTGTCGGCGTTGATTTAATTATATTTTATTTAAAAAAATATTATTTTAAATCTAAATACTGCATAGGTTTATGTAGCTCACAGAATCAGTTATCATGTAACATTGCTAAGCTTCCATCATCTACACTAACGATGGCTAATATAACTATGGCCATTCTTTGAAAGTCCTCTTATAATTACTGCCACTAATATGTAGCCAAATTTATACAGAATGATCCCCAAATAATCCAGACTGTTTTTCTATATAATGGATGGCACAGCAAAAACTATTTCAGATGTTATTATGTCATAGCAATGTGATAGATTTTTATGCAGACAACATTTAGGAACAAAATATATAATAGACATACAATCCAGAAAATAATAAGGGGGAGGGGTCCTTCTCCATAGGCCCAATGTTAATAGAGGTTAAATCTGTAATTTGCAGGGAGTTCCACAGATACCTTTAACAATGAAGATCTTCAAATGACCCAGGACCTCATTTAACCCTCTCCCTGCTGGAGGCAAATGGAGATTACCTAATCCAGCTGTGTCTAATCTAGCAGGGAGAGAGTTAAATTTTGAACATTGACTACTTCATACACCAACCAAGACCAGCACCTGCAAACTACTTACCTTGTGGGCTGCCATGGAGAATGTTGAGGGTGAGCGAGTGGTGCAACTCGTTCTGGCTGTTCACCACGATGGCAAACAGGCCGCCGTGTCGCGAGATCTCCTCAATCTGCTGAGCCAGCGTCTTGTCCTCGGGGATGACGAGCAAGGCCGAGATGACGTTCAGGGTCTTCACTTTCCTCTCAATGCTATCTCCATATGTTCTGTAAATAGCAAAACAATTGACGATTCTGTCACGTACAGCATAGAAAAATAAGCTGGTACATTCTACAGAATTTTGTGATAATTCAGCCAGAGAAACATGAAACTTAGTATCCCAAAGAGTGATACAAATAACAAATGTTATAAACAAAACTTTTAGAGGAGCATGAAATCGATCTCATAAAAGTTTCATAACCTCAGGGTAGGTTTTCCACCAGCTAGTGGTGCTAGCTTACTGGAATATCATGCTGAATAAATGTCACCAATTGGAGTCCACCCATGATCTCCTCCAACTACAACGTAACAACCCACCTGAGCTGTGCCTTCATAATAATCACCACACATTCCGGCGGTGGAGGTTTCCTGGGTGGAGCGTCATAGTATGGGTCCCTGTAAGGCTCACGTGCATAAGGATCACCGTAGGGTTCACGTCTATAAGGACAAAATCATAATACATTTTTTAATTTTTTTTTAATTGAACATACAAGAGGATACTAATAATGATAATACAGACATTCATAGTTAACCTGCAAATTGTGCAAAGAATAGCGCATCATGCCAACAAATTTTAATTTCATTAGTCATTCATCACCTACCTGTAAGGGTCGTCCCGATATCTGTCGTAATAGGGGTCTGGAGGCGGAGGTCGTCTGTAAGGGTCGTCAAAATATGGGTCACGGCCGTCTCTGCAAAAATATTAATCATATATTTATTTTTAATCTAATTAATGAATAACTATAATATAGTAAAATATAAAATGCACAATTATTTTCACACTTGTGATTAGTTGTCCATTCTCATTAGCAGAAGACATAAGGTGAGATGTATGCCAATCCATAGTAGAAATGCATTTAGCTTTCTTGCACAGGGATAGAAGTTCCAAGTTGCCTGGTGGCCCGATCCATTGTATCCTAATGTTAAAGGTATCCTACGGGGCTAGTAAAGATTTCATGTTTTGTTATTCATATCATTATTTGGGCAAGTATGTTTTAAAGTTAAGTTCTAACCCTGCTTGCATAGTCATTATTCAGGTCACTAGATAAATCTAGTAACCATATCCTGTACCTAAATTTAGACCTGTAACTTAGTGTAAGCTTGCTTTTCATGGGCCCGATCCACAAAGCTACAATTAGGATGGTGACCACCACTTTCATATTGAGATTACCGTATTAAGACAGGATAACTTTGTAGATTGGGTCTGCTTACACTCAAAAGTAACCATTGATACACTGAATTACTAATGCAATTAAGCCAGCAGGGAGAGGGTCAAGACTACACAAGCACTGGTTACCTGGGTGGGGGTGGGCGAGCAGGGTCTCTGGGCTCCCTGTACGGGTCTCGAGGGGGAGGGGGGTATCTGTCATCATAGTGGTCTCGCACTGGGGAGCGGTCACGCCCTGGGGGCCCTCGCTGGGGCGGCTCTCGCTCTCGGTCTCGAGGGGGGTATCTGAAAATTAAACCAACATTCCAAACTACTGCTTGTCACATATGGATATGAATATGGATTTTAACGTCGCTGCAGGAATCTTTCACCCATTTGCGACAATAAAGAAATTGAATATTTTACTATGTATTCAGGAAGGAATGATGCTATTTATATAATTTCCCATTAAAGTATCATGCAAACATCAATATTATAGATTGGCATGAAATGCATTGACACCAATTTCGTAAATTATTTTGGTAAATAATTCATGGATTGACAAACAAAAAACCTTCAATTTCTTATTTTGTCTGCCCTAACCAAAATAAAAAAATGAAAAGATTTGCATGATTGATAAAAACTCTGTTTATATAGCGATCACTAAATATTTTATAATCGGGCACTCTGTCAAAACAGGCATATTATCTTGCTACTTTTGTGACTGATATGGTTAGGGTGATCTCATACTGTGCTTCCCAATCATAGATGCTTCAAATTAATCATGCACTTGCTCCAGTTCAAGGTAAGTTTTGAAGACTACTCACGCTACGGGTTCACCATACGGAGGAGGGGTGCGTCGACGTTCACGGACCATCATACGATCTCGACGACCTTCTGCAGCCATCTTAACGTCTGAAACACAGAAACATTCATGTCAAATACAAATAAATCACAATTACATCCAATCTCCATCGGAATCTGAACAGAATACTCAATCTGTACTGCAATTCTGTTCATAATACATTACCTAGATGTATTCTTCCACAAGGTTTAAGTTATGAAAGTGAACAAGGTAAATACTTTTATGTGAACAATGTGATTACCGGTGCTTTCTAAAGTTTCTATAATTTTTATTTTATTTATTTGCCACAGATGTCAATATGTGTGACTAGATCTGGCCCAAGATTTTCTAAACAATTTATTTTCAAAATATTAAAAGTACAATTTCATGCTCAAATTAATTTTTTCACAAATAACCCTTCAGAATTTGAGTTGAGTATGAAATCATAATCAAATTTTCGTAATCTCGGGTCCAGGCATGTTTCAACATTACCAGCGGTGGTTTCAAGGAATGGGGGACAGACATACAGACAGTTATTATCAAAACTTTTGAAACATATTTCTTTTTAAATTTACAATATTTATATTTATATTAAAATTTAGTTTGAAAACTTATAAAATCAGACATAAGAACAAATACTAGTTACATATTTTTAACAAGTGAAACCACTAGTTAATTGTTTGCATCGCTTGTCGAGCTGATTTGAAATGATGTAAAAGCAACTTCTAATCAACCTGACAGAAATAGAATTCTTCGAATACCTTACCTTTCAAGGATTCTTTCAAATGACCAAATATGAATTGAAAAGCGGAAAATGCGAACATTTCTTTTCATAAATGTCAGTTCATGTTTCACAGGAGTAAAATAACACAGACAACATGAAGCAGTAACAAGCAAACAGATTTTTTACTGAAAATTATTTATTCCGTAAACAATATAGGTTGCTAGACATGATACTACTGCTAGAAAAAGCATACACTAAATGAAAGAGGCTTATGAATTGCTCCTGTACTAATGGTACCGTATACCATGGCTTCCAACAGGACATGCCTTAAATGAATGATAGCGTCCAATCCCATAGTTATAACACCACAATGGTTGTAGACACATGAAGAGAGTAATAATGGAGTTTAACGTCAATGCGGGAACCTTTCACCCATTTGCGACGATAACACATGAAGAGAATGTGCACTTGATGGAATGGACATGATGTTATGGTTTAGTGGAGAAATGTTTAAATGGTTTAAACATAAATTAAAGAAAACTTATTAGGAAATTTTGGTGACCAATAATCATTTTCAAGGTATTAGTTTAATGATAATGAAATGTGTAAATAATTTGAGGTTTAAAGCTGTGTTCAACACTAATTCAATGATCTTGAACAGGATATGCAGCACATGCCCATTGTTGGTGGAGAACCTATAATATCTATTGTTGGTAAACTTGATTGTGATGACATTGACATGACAAGTATTGCAACAAGCTGTGCCATAAAGTTAATTATACAGTTATAGATTCATGAATTGTAACAGCAATATACTCCTCAGAGTCCCTAACTTGTATAAGGCAAACTGTGAGTGAGTGAATTACTTTTACTGTTACGTAATAGGGGAAGTCTTTCACCCACATGACAATTAATATGCAAACCATGAACAATACAACTATTAAAATTGAACATCCGTCATGCTTCATTTGGATAGAGACTATTTATTATGTGTGCAAAATCACAGGTATACATTCTTCTCCCTGATGGAATTGGTAAAAACTATGGCTCAATAGAACATCTCCAGTTGTTCACGGTATGCATTTTCTTTATGGTTAATTTACGGGATACATTTACACAATGGAAGGTAGTGCCTATCCATAGCTGAACCTGTAATTTAATGATTTATAATACATACGGTAATGGGAAGTAGTGCCTATCCGCAATTGTACCCTTAACTAAAGGTTAATTTAAGACATATATAACATATAATGGGAAGGAGTACGTACCCACGGTTGAACCCTTAATTAAAGATTGCTGTTCCCGCGCAACAGCGTTTCTGGCGTCTTCTTCTTTTGTAAATTGAACAAAGCCGTAACCTCTAGGATGTACAGATGCATCTGTAAAATTAATTGTTGCCAAAAACACATGAAACATTGCTTAACTGCTGATAAAATTACTATCTTATTGGCACCACTCACATTTAATATATTATTCATAAAGAGTAGGAATTTGAAGAGTTACAACTAGAATCCACTGGTATTCTATGCGCAATGTAGATAATTAATAAAACTTTGTAATACATGACATTTGTTTAATTTGCGGAATAGACTATCTATCAAATGCCAATACTTTGGTAAATTTTGAAGGATAATTCTAAATACATATTTATTTTTTTGTATCATGACATACAAATATATGGAAATAACTTCAGATGTTATATGCTTTGCTTTGTGGCACCTGCTCACCAATGATAATCCCATATGGAGAAAAATGTTTTTCCAGCTCTTCCTTAGAAACTTTGTTCGACGCAAGACGTCCAATAAAGATTCTAGCATTCAAGTATTTAGGGGCATCGCTAGCAATGGGTCTCTCAGGAATGGGGCTAACGGATCTCTTCCGTTTGCTGGAGCTTGAGTGTGACATTGTCTTTTTGTGTGACCGAGGACTGCTGCTGCTGCGTGACCGCCGCCGACTGCTGTGTCTTTCGCTGCTTTTCTTGGGCTGCTTCTCACTGGATGCGGAGCTAGAGCTCGAGCTACTGCTGCTCCGTCGTCGTCTAAAAGTTCTGGGCATTTAGAAGACACCCGCAGCCTCCAATAGAGAACAGATCATGTGAAGATGTATGAAATCCTACAATAACACTCACTGGAGTGCTCCAGTACATTAGCATTTTTATAAATAATGAGGAGTCCTACAGCTACACTTACTGGAGTGAAGGGCTCCAGACGTAACATTTTGAGTTACTTGCCTATAGGTTGCCTGCAGTGCAATATTTAACTTGCCCCTGTACTTTGGGCACATGTTAGTCTAGAGCCTTAGGAGTGTTCAAGTAAATACAATATCAACTTGCATTTTTATAAAAACAAAGAGCATATATATGCTGCGAGACTTGCACTTATCGCTAGACAATATTTAGCACAAGGCTGTGATTGCTCAGTGACCGATAACAATGCAATACTTCTTATATAATTTATTAACACTGGGCAAGTTAATTTTAAATAAATTCTTATCGGAAAAATATCAACATTTGAAGCAAGCCACCTCAGTTAAACTTTCTTTTGTCATGCTTGCATTGGGAATAATTTCTAAGATACCACTGGAGATGGTTTAACAAAGGAATGTCAAAACTTGTCTTCTATGGGGTGGCAGACATTTCGCTCCTCAAAAAGTATGCTCCTACTAGTCCTAGTCATTTCATCCCTACTTGGATCATCCGCTCGCACCATATCTATGAATATACGTTTTGCCCCACTATAACTTACATTCGATATTGGTTTATTTCCATATTGAACTAAATATCAACCCACTTGTTTCGTCAACATTTAGTTCAACATGATTAAACGATGATTGAATGAAAAAATTCTGTACATCAGAACATCTTTACAGTGGAGGGGAAATTACATCTGGAGATGGGGATAATGGGGCGATTAAGTCGGGAGAGGAAAGGTCGAAGGAAAACATATGTGGGAGTGAAAGATGGACTGGGAGCGTATGGTCCAGGGCGTAATGATTAGGGAGCAGAATTTTCGAGGAACGGAATGTCATACATCCCATCTATGACAGACACTTCATGAATATTCTCACAAAATTAATATCATTGTCAATAACTTAGGACCGTCATTTGATCATTTGGCTATTATTGATAATAATGAATATATTATATTTGCCTGGTAAAACTGTACAAAAATTGCTAACGTTGTACATACCAGTTTGATATTTTGCATTGGATATTTGCGGTTGATCACAATTTCCAGTAAAAATGCACTCACGAAATTAGAAGACGTCTGCAGCACATCATTAATGCAAAAACTTCTTGTCATGAAATTACCGTGTTAATGCCGTTGATTAAAAATATGCACGTAAAAAGTCCAAATAATGTCCCAAATCGCGGTAAACAGGAAAATTTTGAGAAAGGAAATCCTGCAGAAAAATAGGCCGCCATATTGGAACATGCTGATCAAGGAAACGCGACTTGCAAAAACATAATTCCAGAAGGATATGCGATAAATATCACGTTGTTTATTGAAAGAAACAATACCATAATTCATACAAATATACCTTTACGTTGAAAGTCACTAACACAATCTCTATATCTTACCATAAACTGCAAAAACAACCCCTTTCCTTTATTCTGCAGGTTCATCCAAATAATGCAGAAAAATGTTAAACGTATTCTGAATGGATGTTTTCTTTCCATCAACCAATCAGAGAGCATCTACCATTAAAAAGCTTAAACTGGTTTACTTGCATGTGTACTGTTAGACAGTTACCGGTCATAGGATGGCAGAACAAACGGAGGGTGACTATCTTGAGATTACTGATTGAACGAGATCCATAAACCTATCATGTTATCACGAGGCGATTCAGCACGCCCATATACTTATTTACCCCCTGTATAGTCATATAAAAACTGTGGAGACAACACTGTCAATATTGTTTACGCTGTATTCTTCAAATCAAGGGATAACTCTTGTCGTCTTGTCTTCCCAGGCTGAGGCACTTGAATATCCACGAAATAAAAATCACTATCAAACATACCCGCTTTGACAACACTGTAAATACTGATTAACTGTAAAGTTAAAGACAAATAAATAATTGAATTGATAGTGATTTTTATTTTCGTGGATATTCAAGAATCAAGTGCCTGTAAAAGTGTAAAGGTCAGGAAGTTCCTATTTTTCATAAATCAAACTTTTGTAAATTATTATAAATCCAGGGTTAGAACTTAACTTTAAAACGTACTCACCCGAATAATGATATAAATAACAAAATACGAAATTTCTACTCGCCAGTAGGATACCTTTAACATTACGAGAAATGGATCGGGGCCTCCGGGCGAGTGGGAACTTCTAACCCTGTAAATCTAATAGAATATATGTACAATACTTTCTAATTAGCCCTTTCATGGTAGGACTCTCGCATGCGTATAACTGCATAGGGGTGGGTCATGTGGTCTGCTGCTATATAAAAGACACCATTTGGACCATGCGGTAATATAACAAGCTGAACATTTGCTCCTAAATTCTTTTGGTGGTATCTAAATTTTAAGGAAACCTTGAACTATCGAAATCTGGATCAGGTTTATAAAAGTTTTCACAGGTTAAGGAATTATGGTCCTCCCACGGACACCTGTAGAGCGACAATTTCTGTGAGTGACGTCATAAATCACTATATAAATATCACCAATTCTAGACGTGTTTTTACTGTAT
>JAVCKZ010082792.1:0-12503 GCA_034780755.1 Lepetodrilus elevatus
GCCTTTAAACGTTTGTGACTTATAGAGCTCAACCTGTAAAATGGTTCTGAGTACACATTATTAATGGCTAGCTACGCTCATGACGGCACACATCGTTACTGTGTAAATTATATTCAGACATGTGTTGCATATTAGTGTCTATAAGATATGGTCATTTCAGAGTGGAAACTCCTAATACTGTATTTATAAGGAATAAAAACACATCATCGCAGCCTGTTTGTTCATCGTGTCATTAGCCACGCTCACGACAGGGCGACGTTACTTTAGCCTGTCAGTCTAATCACGGTCTAATAGATGTCTACACACAGCGAGGCCTATACATAATGTTCCGTAGTGATAGTCTGTCATTCAATATTTCATATGTAGTATGTCAAGTTTGCCTTTCTTGTCGAATACAACACATTATGTAGGCCGAGTAATACTCATCTTCACTGACACTGTCAATCGACAAAGAAACAACATTGTGGACATATATGAAAAAACACTTTATTTGCAATAGTAATTCCTCATATACAAGTGTGAAAGACTTGTGCCACGCGTACATACAGGACAACACAATGCACTCGTAGCCAAACTGACGAAGCTGATAATACAATCACTTGAAGATGCATTCTGTACTGTATAGTACCCTGTAAGCACATCGTGTATTGAACATCAACACATGAAGTACACAGCAATAGGCAATGGAATAGTTGGAATAGATGAACCAGTTACCAGTAGACACGCAGACACTTCAAGTAGGAGTGTTGTAGAATGGCAAATATAATCCGACCCAGGTAAATAATTCTGATAGGTATACAAACAAGATTTGTAGTTTGGTCCCAAGGTCTGTCAACTTTTTACAATATTTTTTTTTTAGATTCGACATATAGGTGTTTCCTGTCACTCACACGAGAATTGTCCGTTGTGAAACATCTATGAAGGTTCTAATGTCAGATTGTGACCTACACTGTATTCCAGGATTAATACGTTATTTATTATTAAGAGTGATTTCATAATACTGTACCACACTGTCTACTACCACACTGTCTGCTACCACTCTGTATGCTACCACTGTCTGCTACCAGGCGCGTAGCTAGGGGATTTTAATGTGGAAGAACCAATACTGTAACTGTACTATGGTTATGTTTTGTTTTTAAAATAACATTTAATAGCTAGGGAATTGATGTGGAAGCATCTGCGTCTCTGCTAATAGAGAGCTACGCGCCTGGCTACCACTCTTTCTGCTACCACACAGTCTGCTACCACTCTGTTTGCTTCTTACAAAAACAAACATTAAATACAAAAATATATCTGCAAACTGTGATATGCATGCGATTAATATTATTATTCAGACATGTAAACTCCACTAATATTCCATAGACAGATACATACGTGCAGATGGCAGAGTGACATGGGTATTTAACATCAAGACTGCTCCTCAGCTAAAATAAGTCTTATCAATATTTAGGCACTCCAATTAAAGCTGTTGATTGGAAGCTAAACCTTTACCATGCATAATCAATGGTAAGTGACATTTAATTACATGTGATAGAAGGCATGCAGCAGACCTTGGCAGCAAAAATGACTTCATTTGGTATATTATTAAAGTATTTTGATTCATGCTGCTTCTACCAGTAAGAAAACAAGGGGTTAACATTAACCTCTACACAGCTGTAGCCTCTCCTGAACATCATTAACCCTCTGCGCGGGAATCTTTAACCCGTCTTACGACGATTCAAGTGTAAAGAATGGTAATTGAGGTAATGATAATGACATTTAAGAGCGATGTTATTCAAATACTTCATACTAGTAGTGAGTAGACATGAATATAAACCAATATCATGCTAGGAAAATAACTAGATACATGTATGTACATACAAGCTGGCGGGAAATATATAAGAACAAATATTAAAAGTTAAATACACATTATGCTGAAAATGGCATCCCAGCACGAACAGCTTGAGATTCCACTGGTGCTGCATTGGCTCAAGTACGCTCTGTGATGAAGCAAGGATGATCTGGGTGCAGCCAGTCACCGAGGAACGTATTGTTTGTCAGTGACCATTACACAATACTGTGACCTATTGACACTACATAATCCTCCAATACTATGAATCTTATTATGAACATTTCAGATGAAGTATGCATCAATGTATCTGTTCAATCACACGTGTCATGCATGCATACTATTGCAGTGGAATTGTACAACAGATGATGGCGGCTGCAGACCACAGACTATCAGAACCGACTGGAATACTGAGAACTAGCAACACTGGCCAGTAGACACACACCAGTCGACACACCACAGGCTTGTTCAGGAGGCATCTACGGAACTATTTTTAGTGACCTTTGCTACTTTCTGTCGTACAGTGATCGTTCACATGAACAGAGGACTTGAAGGTAGGCTCACCTATGGTTCAACACCAATAGCAATTGTTTCATGATGTTATGCTCAATAAGATAGAAATTCTTATTCATACGTTTCAGGAGTTGCTATCAGTAACAATTTCCAATAAAATGTTGCATTAATACAGGAAGATTTCAAGATTGCCTATCATCAATGGATGTACAGTAGACCTCGAATATACCTGACTCATTGGGACCGGCTATTTCTGTCCTTTATATGCGAAGTCCGTTATGTATACACATATGCCGCAATTAGCGTTAGGCGGGACCTGGGACTTCAAATTCAGTCCGTTATATGCGAGTGTCCGGTTTATCCGAGGCCGGTATATCCGAGGTCTACTGTACTTGACATCTGTAGATGATTCTCTAATTGGAGGACTGCTGATGATACTGACACTGTTGAAGGTAAGCATTAGTCGCCACGATATCTGGTGGAGGTAATACCCAGTCTCATTACAATAAGAGCCGTAGCTAACGCTCAAACAGCTGGCCGAGATATCATTTTAATGAGATTGGGATAATACCTGAACAGTAAAGAAACAGCTGCACCCCTCCTCTATAACCCTGTGGTATGTATCATTGTATGTATTGTATGTATCATTGTATGTATCATTGTATGTATCATTGTATGTATCATTGTATGTATCGTTGTATGTATCGTTGTATGTATCATTGTATGTATCATTGTATGTATCATTGTATGACAGACCTGTACTCCTTACTATTGGACATGAACGTATTGATTAGTGATTACCTTCAGTTTTTGTTCGAATGTGAAAACTTGAGTGATTCATGACCCTGTATGCATGTGTTCAGAAGGTGGTGTATGTATGTGTTCAGGAGAAGGTGTATGTACTTGTTCAGGAGAATGAATGAATGAATTATTGTTTTACGTCACAGCGGGAATCTTTCACCCATAGGTGACGACTGAGAAGGTGTATGCAAGTGTTCAGGAGAAGGTGTATGCATGTGTTCAGGAGAAGGTGTATGCATGTGTTCAGAAGGTGTATGCAAGTGTTCAGGAGAAGTGTATGCATGTGTTCAGGAGAAGGTGTATGCAAGTGTTCAGGGTAATTGACAGGTCTCAGTGAGAATCATGAACATCTAGCTTGAAGCCTGAATTTCTCAAATCACAGTAGGGTAACAATGTAATATCTAACATAAAAATCACACCTGATAATATGACAAAACAATTACACAAGGGTATTAACCTGCACACAAGAGAAAACAGACACCAGACTAGTATTAATCTGAATACAGATAAAGGTTAGAGCAGGTCAATGACCTGAATACCTGAAACACCAGTCACATCAATCTAATCACTCAGTTATCAGAAAATAAAACACCTGAAATGAAAGAAAAAAAGGAGTTTTTCTATAGTTATGTGATAAATAGAGGCTCTAACATGAGTGGTCATTTAATACTGAATTTATTAAACGAGTTTGTAAAACTGATAGGCTTTGCCAAGCACAATATCAGTTTTACCGATGAGTTTAATAAATTCAGTATTAAATGAACACCAATGTTAGATTCTATTTATTACATAACTCTAGGAAAACTATATTATTGACTTTCAACAGTTGAATCCACTGTAACTATGAAAAATCTATCTCTATAGACTGGTGCCCTGTCACATGCCTGTGAAGCAGCAAGCGTGCGTTAACGCAACATAGATAAGGAACCTAAATGTTATTGCACTAGTGCAATAACTTTATATTTATTGCATGGGTGAATAACACCTATGTTATGTGATAAATTACATAATTGCATATCTGAAAAACATTAAATTAACTATAATAATAATAATACAGATATATACAAGAACATATGGTATGACTCTCTCAAACATTGTATTGAGTATTCTTTGTTGTTGACTGACAAGGTCATTGTAACCTTGACAGTATGACCTCCAGTAGGTTCCCTAGTAACCCTAGGCGGGTCATCTCGAACTTACCACACAATGTCAGATCAACACCAAAAGTGGACATATGTACAGGAAGATGAAACTAACGATGGATTACCAACACAGCTAACCCACTAAATACTAATTTAACTAAATAGGAATGTAGTTTGAATAAATATATATATATGCACAAACTTCAGAGAAAGAAAAATATGTTTCATTTTACACTCAAGCCTGCCGTACGAAACTTTATTTTCAATACGATTTCATGCTGAAATCTACCGGGACTTCCTATATTTAGGCCCACGCAAAACTTGGTCCATAATCCTCAAAATGGAAACTTTATCCGTATTTAGGCCCATAGCCTAATTTTGGATTAAAAGATTTTATTTCAAAAGTGACATTTTCTGTAATAAAGTCTAGGCTGTGTTTCACGAAAGGGGTGTATATTTACGCCGGATGTAAAGTTACATGTATTCTGTCCTTTACGTCCTGATAGACGTCTGGCGTAAATTTACACCACTTTCGTAAAACGCAGTCCATGCGCCTGAATACGGGAACTTACAATACAAAAGTGTGAAACATTGCATATAACATTTACTGAGAATTACACTTTCAACAGCAAGTAGTTAATTACCCAAATAAACAATAATATTAAAAGACAATATGTAGATACATACTCTACAATCTTTTAGTCAACATCAAAATTATGCTCTTCCGAAACATTTCTGTCTTACCCTGCAGTAAACATTCCACAGTGCATAGAACACGTTTAACTGTTTGGAGGTGCGTGTTATACATAAAAATACCTATGTACAAAACAGGCTCTAAATTGTGATATATTTGGTGGACCAGTAGAAAGAATTTGGGATAATATGGATTCTATCTATCATGTATGCTATCTACCATCTAGAATATACAGGACTAGCTATGATAAATATATATAGTACTGGACTAGGTGTGATACACAGTGTTTAGACATGGTACAGAAGGCAGCAATTGTTCACAGAGGCAAATATTGACTGATATCGTTAATATGTACATAGAGCTGCAATATGAAATATATACACCACATGATAGCATGCATGACTGAATATACCGTGATAACACATCTCAAACCATATCATCACGAAATAGGTGAAATACTGAAAGACCATTCAAAGCATATCTGCAATGGAATATGTGCTGACCATTTACATAGAAAGTAATATCACAACTTTTAAATATTCCAATACAAATGAAATCATAAACAGAACTATTTATATATTGAAGTCTTCTCTAACAAATGAAATCTGACCAAAATGTTGTACTGTGAAAACGAAGCTTTTGTTTAAATTGTTGTCTGATCCCAGATCATAGGACAACCAACAATGTTTAAAAATAAAATTGGATGATGATAAAGCTTAAGACCGTCGTCTGTTTACAAGACATAAATATATGTAGCATAAGTCTACACTCTGCAAGTATCACATTAGTGTTTCCATGGAAACATGCTCCATTACTGTTGCACATACTAGTAATTTACATATTTAACAAAGCTCAGCACTATGTGGCGGTAGGGAGGTAATCATACAACCATGGTCACCAGTAGTTTGTTAGTCAGGGAAGTTAATGCAACATAGACGGAAGAATGATGTTGATATAAGCATGATGTACATAGAGATTAATAAATTAGTGATACTTCTAGCTAGCATCCTAAGAGCTGTTCACAAATAATGAAATGTAAAATTATTAAAACTCAATGAAACAGCATGGCATAATTATATCAGATTTTTAACTTATATTTCATAATCTTACAGATTTTCAGAAACCACCGTAATTTAGGCCTATCTAGCCACGTCCAAGCTACATTTCATCGTCTTATTGTCACATGATGAGAATAATCAACTGATAATAAAACGAGAAGCACATCGAAAAAAAGGTAAAATAAATAAATAAATATTTTCTTAGTGTGTGTGTCTGTGTGTGTGTGAAGAGTAGTTTTCAAGATTAATTTTCCCATTTTACAGCCAATGAGTTTACACCTGAGTGTAACCTGAGCACTTGACCAGGCAAGGAAGATAACTGCAGTATGGCAGTGCAGGTTATGCATCTTATCCAGGGAGGGTTTGAACTCTTGACGTTTGACTCCACAGTACTATGACCCACTGTTAACAGGGGTGCATTCAGGACACGATACATTTTGCCACATAACGCTACAATAGTCGTTAAGCCAACACTGGTAGTACTATGTAGTGCTACTTTTTGCTTTGACTTTTGAGCCAGTAATGTTTGGGAGCAAATTGTAGGAAAGCTTAAAGTATGAAGGGAATGGATTGGACGTATGCGCAAACGTACTCAAGGATTCACTATAAAGCATTGACTACAAGAAGATGGAAGAATAGCATTGTTATAAGGTTAGCTGGGCTACATAATATTCAGTCAAATTGAATCAGGTACATTTCCGCAGACACAACAAGTGTTTCTACATGTAGTTGGTGGGACAAGAGAGAAAAGCCATCCTTATTATTTTGTATATTATCAACTGAAATGTAATGCTAACATTCCTGAGCAGTAGTCGGCCTTAGTGGAAGGCTGGCCTCTGATAACATAATATTATGACGGAATTCCTAGTAGGTCTGGGGTGCGTTCAAGCTAGAATATGTATCGAAATGTATTGCTATGTATTGCTAATCATGAGTGAGTGAATATGGAGTTTAACGTCGCTGCGGGAATCTTTCACCCATTTGCGACGAATGTATTGCTACAGACGCCATTCAGCCAGCACGCGTAGCAATACGTATCAATACTTTTCACTACGGGTCTGGAGGCCGTGCACTGTGTAAGAAAAGCAATACGCACGAAGCCGTTCAGCGAGCAATACATGTAGGGAAAAGTATTGTATTCTTGTATTCTAGCTTGAACACACCCCTGATAAAAACATTCTGTGTACTGTGTGATGATGGAGGGGCATTGATGAGGACACCAGTGTTTCTACAGCAAGATGGAGGTGCATTAATTTTAAATTTGTGACCTCAGGTCATCACCGCAGAGTAGCAAATCGGAAGCCCAGAAATCTGTATTGAAAATAATGTATGCCATACATCTGATCTAACTTCTATCAGTGGTTTGTTAAAAATTGTAGGAAAACCTAGTGCCGACTGTCTTTGGTTAGTTGTGTTAACTGCGGGGATGTAGGAACGGGGAGGATACAGGAAGGCAAGATCTGTAGTGGGGTCATGATGGATGAACAATGAGCACGCTACATCTCTACATACTCTAGTGATACAACTAATCTACGCATACATTGCCCAGACACAAGCATAACTGGGCTGTTTGCATATAAATATGAATTACACTGAGATCATGAAATGTCTTCCCAATACACAGCAGTGATTGCTATAGTGAAATTCTGGAAGTTATCTGGTATGTACGCTATTGTACAGACACTCAAACATGTACGGCCCAGTCTCACAAGAGACTTGTCACACACTTACACGTAGACTGTCATGGAAGCCAATTTACATTACATCTTTCCTTATATCACAAATAGCTAGACATCCATTTCCATGCATAACACATATCACTTGTACTCAAATACACGAATCGGTTCTAGACTCCCCGTCTTGAACGTCATCTAAACCCTGTCATTCCTCCGCCTCCTGTTAGTCCATCTTGAATGTCATCTAAACCCTGTCATTCATCCGCCTCCTGTCAGTCCATCTTCAACTTCATCTTGACATACTGCACGAAGCTGCTGGGGTCAGGCAGAGGCGACTCGAACTGGTTGGGGACGACACCGTTGCACTTGGACTCGAAGAAGGAGAAGAGCGGGAACCAGACTCGGGTGCGGTCAGCGTCCTGCTGCATGAGTGAGCGGTTGTTGGCCAGTGTGTGGTAGTACATGAACAGCCGCGAGCTCAGGTAGAAGGAGATGAATACGTCGATGGAGTAGTGTTCGTGGGCCGCCAGGATGAAGAAGATGCCGAAGATGTTGAGGACCCACGACACCAGGTGGAGCAGGTGCATCCTGTTTTGTGGCGTGTCTGCAAATAACACACAAAAACCTGAAGTAACCGTGGTAAACATATATTTTTTTAAATATTTGTTTTTAATCAGGGTTTATAGTAGCTTTCTAGATTCTTTTACTAATATCACAACTTGTCATTTTAGGACAGGAGGAAACCCGCAATATCCGTAGAGCGGAATGTTGCAGTAAACCTGCGAGCACCGTCTGGTACTGACAGACCTAGGATTTGATAAACTCATAGAAATAACAATAATATTCACAAAATCAAATCTTATGAAAATTATGAAAAAACACTTACATTCCGTAATAAAGAAGTTGAGCAGAGTGATGATGGCGGTGTGGCCGCTGAACATGTAGTCTCCGCACGTCCGAACTCCCTGCAAGGTCATGCCGAACCCCTTCCAGATCTCCAACGCACGCTGCAGCTTGGACCATGTGCTATTATACGCCTACAACCACAACATGTAGGCTAAAATATGAAACGGAGAGGTACAATGGGATGCGTTGGCGATGTCTGCGAATTCACACAACAGTTTTGCTACTGTTTTACTAATATTTGGCGAATTTCAGTTGCATACCACACGTAAGTGAAATTTGTCTTCGTGACATACTAGCTTAAGAAGAAGAATGCGATGAAGAAGAGAAGGAAAGAAGAAGAGGAAGAGAGAGGAAGAGGAAGAGAGAGGAAGAGGAAGAGAGAGGAAGAGAGGAAGTACTGACCTGTCCAGTGCATTGTAGGTGCACCCCCGGGACCGACAGCGACGTGATGAACATGGTGATACAGCGCAGCAGAAAAATAGTTCCTGACAGCGAGAACATCCGTCTCATCAAGATGAACCTACAGCAGGAATAAGTCATAGGATGTGATTGTAGCTCAGTCATAGGATGTGATTGTAGCTCAGTCATAGGATGTGATTGTAGCTCAGTCATAGGATGCAGTGATTTTGCTGCCCATCGGCCATCAGCAATTTGCTGATTTATTTTTCAAATGTCCGAAATGGTATGTTTAAAATACATATATTATTACCAAAATGGGACAATTGTCTGAAACAAAATTTATTGCAGCTGAATCACTGGGATGTGATTGTAGCTCAGGCATAGGATGTGATTGTAGCTCAGTCATAGGATGTGATGGTCATAGGATGTGATTGTAGCTCACAGTCAGAGTTTGTAGCAGATACTGTCACGTATTGAGAACACTACCTGATAGTGATGCACACTGTGACTGAGAAATCATCCACACCCAGTTAGAACATGTTAACCTTCTCCCTGCTGAATAAAATCAAAGTGTTCTATTTCTGCATGTGATCGGGCAAGTTAACTCGCCTACAGCAGGGAGAGGGTTAAGAGATCAACGATATGTGTAATATACACTAATTAATCTGTTTGTGGGCAAGGACAAACTCACCTGTGTTTGTGGTAAAACAGGATGATACACCAGATGACGGTGAGAACGAGGCCGACAAACTCGCAGGCAGAGAAGGCCCAGGGCACGTATGGCATGTTGTCCAGGAAGAAGTCTGGCAGGGGAGGGTACTTCTGCATGTCCGGGACGCGGTCGTGGACCACCACCATCACGAAGGCAGTGAACAGGAACACAGTAAACACGTACACGAAGCTGAGGACCGTCTTCCAGATCTCTCTGTCCAGACTATGAGAACACCGACCATAACTGGTCTGACTGGACGACGTCCTGATCCGGGTCTGTACCGACGCAAAGTCCCGGGTCATGTCCTGCTCCAGGCTCTGTCTGGCGGAACTCTGCTCCTGACTAGAGTCTGTGTCCATACTGACCGACCCGTTGAGCAGCGCGGACACCGCCATGACGTTGTCTCGGTGCAGGCGGTTGATCTTGATGATGAGGCGCTTCACGTCGCCCAGGACGCAGATGTTCAATGGCGCCCGCCTTAGGTCCTCTTCTGTCAAGGACATGAGCGCCAGACCGTCGATCTTGTGCTCGTCACACAGCAGATTCTGGTACGTGGTGAAGCCATTGGTCTCCAGCCACTTAGACACATCGTCACACGTCCACTCACTTATCTCAGCCATCACGCTGTCAACACTAAAATAGATAGTAGCATTTAAACTAAAATCCTGCCAGTATAAAGTATTTTCCACGTAAACTTCATTGCTGATAATAAAAAATACATAATCATGCAGATAATATAATTTCACTTGAAAGTATTTAATTAATAATTGTGTTTACGTATAGCAGTGTATAAAACTCCAACAATTTCACTGCCAGGCATTAGGACCGGTAAGTCTGAGAAGTTACCCGTCCTCATACATGCTGGCCAGTGATCGATGATATACAACCTGAAAAAGTAACAAAAAGTAACAAGACATGCGGACGTGCAAGGATAAAACAACAATTCATGGGTGTGCGGACAGGCTCTATTTTGAACACTGTTTATAGTCAGGGAATTAACACTAGTCAAGGGTTATTAAAAATAAAACTGATTGGTTTTCCGTAATATTTTCTGATATCAGGGTATCAAAAAAAATATCTAATATGATATACAGCATCTTGCCTAGCCCACATGACCTAACTCTGATTCCTACGTGGGTCTTAATGTAGTAAGCGAAGCTTGGAATTGTACCCTTCCCTAGGGGAGATGGATATACAGTAACAGCTAAATGATTTTAGTAATCTGTCATTGATATGCATGATAGACTTAATAAGTAAACACAAATAACAAAATCTTATTCTTATGATTATAAGACACCTTGGTGTATGAGCTAACCTTCTACAGTTACAGACAATTACACTGGCCGAGGAGTTTACACGTAACATGCACAGATGTGTGCGTGTGTGTGTATGCGTGTTTGCGCACATGCTTTGGGGTACATAATAACTTTCAAGATTATCAGATTCAACCCCAATTATTAGGAAATCTCAAAAGGTTTCCAAATCTTGATCCAGCAACTACATGCACAGTAGTGCACAGTGTTATCTCGAGACATTCCAGACATGTATCACCGACCGAGACATCAGCTAGTGAACAGTGTCCATATACTATAGCACACAGGTAACATGTACTCAACTACACTCAACTGCATCATACATTACACCAGTACATCAAACAGCCATCCTGTAGCAGTGTTACGTACCGGTAGTTACAAGCCATGCTCACCTCACGATGGCAGTCAGACAATACCATGAGACGGCACCCGGGTGCTGAGATAGCTACCCAGCATGCAGTGAGGACTACATCACATCACGGTGCAGATGGACTTTGACCTGGCTAGCAACAAGTGTAATCATCCTGATTACGAGCTGTGACTGCTTTGTTGTTTGACCTCAGTCCAGTTTGACCAACCTGACCATTGATCTTACAGTAACAATATCATTAACTACGGTACCTAAGTTTTAATGTGATGAGAATAGCACTGGTATATTGGTGGAGACACTGCTACCAATTACCACGAGTACCATTAGTAGCTTAAATATGTGTTGTCATTCACAAACCTGTCTGTAGTCTGTAGGCTCTGTAGATCACTAGGTAGATATCACAGTAAGATCTATGATCTAGTAACGTAGTAATTTAGTAAACTGCTATAGTACTATATTCTCATCTGACAATCAAATAATGTTGTCGTCACTTGTCGATAGCTAAACTGGCCAAGCTAGTGAGCAATACATCAATTTGATAAATTAGATTTTTGTTAAAGGCATAATATCACAGATATTTATGGTTGTTTTGGACTAGTTCTTAGCTACACCTGCAAAATACATTCACTTGACATATGGTACATAAAATCATGTTTGGACTTCCAAAAACCTTTCCACCACTGTATCATGGTAGACAAACATCCACTGCAAAGACAGCTGATAGACAACCTGAATATGGTGGTATTGACTATTGTTATTTGCTTTGTTATATCAATCCAAGGGGGCATAACTCAAATGTTTGCTTGCATTCCTTCTTAGAACAGTGATGCATCAAAGACAAGATAAATAGCTGAATGTCCCCTATATATATTCACATAAAAATATAATATTAATATTTTGATAACTAATGGGTACTGGGCACTAAGTACATCAGTAAATAACAACTTTTGGCTGGATAAATCAAGCATAATTAGTCGCAGATCCAAATTTGTGTGTCCATTATACAGGTATTATGATTTAACCCTCTCCCTGCTGAAGGCGAGTTAACTTGCCCGATCACATGCAGAAATAGAACACTTTGATTTTATTCA
>JAVCKZ010082802.1:0-12503 GCA_034780755.1 Lepetodrilus elevatus
AGGGTAAATACATGCATATGTATAATGTTTTATGGTGGTTTGAAGTAATATAGAGTGTCCTGATTCAGAAAATGCATGATAACACTCTGTAATCATTGAGCAATGAATTTTACCGCCATTAACAAAAAAGCTACTTTTGGGACATAATAAAATACAATTTGTTCAATGTAGAGGAAAGTTAAATGAGGATATATGTTCAACCAAACAAGATACAACAACATATTACCACTCATTATTTGTGTCCTGACGTGATCTACAGTTTGCATTAATTAAGTCAGTAATTAGATCAACAAAGGTCAAAAGGTCATACATTTACTACTCTACCGAATACTGTAAGATGCTCATTTCAAATAGGTTTTAATAGCGCATGACAAATGCATGACGATTTCCTTTGCCCATATTTATTATTAAGTTATTTACTGGTTTACGCCATGTCTCAGAAATGTTATAAATATAAGATGTTGTGACCCGCTTTCAAGAGTCTTCCTATCATATTAACTTCTCACATGACCGTTATTTTCAGCGATGGCCTTGAAGTGTTTCGTCTGTGAGAGCGGCGACGCCAAGAAGCCCAACATGGATTGCCCTGTTGAGGGTCAGGTGGCCTACCCCAAGCTCCCTCTGGTGGCCTGCCAGGGCAAGTGCTACATCCGGACCAAGAAGGGAAAGGGTGGAGGTGGGTACCCGGTAGTTTGACGAGTTCCTGATTATTCGTTTCTGTATGTGAATGAGGAACAAGTCCTTTCTGTTAGGCCTACATACTTTAGCCTACACCAATATAATAAAAGTGTGAACCTTTCTCTCTCTCTCTTATCTCTCTATGTGAATGAGGAACAATTTCTTTCTATTACGATGCTAACTAATAAGGATTGCTTAACACTAATATAAGGAAAGCGTGAATCTCTCTAAGAGGAACAATTCATTTCTATTAAGATACTTTACAGAAATAAAAGCTCTCTCTCTCTCATTCAAATGGTTGATAACATAGGGACATAGGCCATGCTAATTATGACTACCTTAGTTGGACATAGCTCCAGGCTTTTAATAGCTCGGGTTATTTTCTGTTTTCAGCCATCGTACAGAGGGGGTGTCTGCCGACGACCTGGTTAAAACGCTATATCAGGGACGGCTGCGACGTCGTCAATAACGACATCTGGTGCTTCTGTTCTCATACAGGCTGTAACGGCAGACGTCTGGGCCAATGGTTTCCCATCATCTGAACAATCCTAATCATCTGGAGATACCCATCATCTGAACACGGGGGCAACGCTTTCCTTTGATTTTATTAGGTTTCATTTGAACACTGGGCGATTGGGATAATGGTTTCCTATCATATGAACATTTCTAATCATCTGGAGATGCCTATAATCTGAATACGGGGGCAACGCTTTCCTTTGATTTCATTAGATTTAATTTCAACACTGGGCGATTGGACAATGATTTCCTATCATAGGAACATTTCTAGAAACTTCACAAGTCCTAAGAAGTTCGTAAATACTAAGTGTTTGCCTCACTGGTTTTCTGCTCATGTTAATTTTTAAAGAGATCTTTTCTCACTTACCTAAGTTCCGAGAATACGGGCGCTGAACACTGGGGCAACGGTTTCCTATCATCTGAACATTCCTAATCATCTCGAGATGTCTATCATCATTGGGCGATTGGGACAATGGTTTCCTATCATATGAACATTCCTAATCACCTGAACACTGGTTTCCCATCATCTGAACACTCCTAATCTAATCTCGAGGTGCCTATTATCTGAATATAACACTGGGGCAACAGTTTTCCATCATCTGAACACTCCTAATCTAATCTCGAGGTGCCTATCATCTGAACATAACACTGGGGCAACAGTTTCCCATCGTCGGACCACTCCTAATCATGTTATTAACACTACTGATAAAATATAGATACGATATTGTCTCAATGAGAAAACGGTGAATGCTTTCCTTTGTCCCTTGTGCAATATCCAAGTCTTGGACTAAGCAGTCGACAAACCAGGTTGAATTTCAACCCACAAGTTGACAGCTGGTTAAAGATGGTCTAGGTACATGTATTTTGATGTACTTTATAATATTTATCTTTTGGTTGACATGAATTTGTTTTAATTTATTTTCTGCTTGTGCAGATAATGAATGTGCATGTATATATGTATTTTGTTACCATCTTCAATGGTTACTGTCCCATCGTTTTTGTTTCTGTAAATAATACTTTATTACTTTGCTTTGGATCAATATTAATACATGTATTTAAAAACTCGTTGTCAGTGTGATTGTTTTGGTTTTATTGAGTCCTTTGCGACTTTTGCTCATAACATTTATGTACATATTTGGAACAGAATTGAAGATATTAACACAAGAGAATGTACATATTTCCATGAACTTTTACATGCTAATAATGGTATATGTACAATTCAAATCTTTAAGACATCAAATTAGAATGTTTTCCAAATGTCTCGACTGTTTAGACAGCCCTTTAGAACAGAATTTACAAAACAAAGGAACAAATCTGTGAATGAATATCTCGCTGAACAGATTTTACACACAAAGGTCAGCAAGTTAATGTGTATGTTTATGCGATATTCACATACATGTATGTATAACAAGCACACAATTGCTATAAAATGTTTGTTGAAAACCTCAAAATTGCTTTGTAAGCAATTAGTGGATATATAAAACACTATATAAAGTTTCTAGCCACCAGAAATTTACTCCACCACAAGATAAGTAATAGAATGTACCGTCAGACACCACAGTAAATATTCAATTGTCGCCAATTTCCTGTTCACTTAAAGAGAAATCTCCTTACAGTTTAAAAAGAATTATGCATTGGTGCATTTCCCCCTATAACATGAAGTCCTAACATAATGTATTTTTCAACATGACCTCTGCTATCAACCAATCAGATCGCTTCTTATCTAATCATGGCAGTTCTTCATATCCATAAAGGTGGCAGTGCGCTTGAGGAGGATAACCAGTCGATAAGAAGCTACCTTATAGACCATTACCAGTCAATAATTCATTGGTCATCTCCCAATTTCACTTTGTGTTCACGAAAATATCAGAATCTTTTCAAATCGGCAAAAACTGATCCACAAATTCAATTTTAGTTCCTTTTTCATTGGCCATCTCCAAACTTTCAAAGTCATCAGGAGTAGTTGTCTCCTGGTTTCCTGTAGAATCTTCTCGTCAAAAACCCAGAAGCAAAAAAAAAAAAACATCCAATAATTCAACTTTACATTCCGGTAAATTGTCAACTTTTTTTCTATTTCAATCAAGTTTTCATCATAATTCCGGAGCTTTTGCAATTTTCTCGCCAAGCTCCTCGAGGAGTTCTCGTCTGTAGTCGTCAAAGTCACCGTCGATCTCGCTGATTCCTTTGTTCTCCACAACCCATAGCTGACAGTTGGTGTCTCGGATCAGACGCTCGTCATGACTCACGATGATCACGCCTGCGGAAACGGAACGATTGTCAATATCAATAGAACATAATGGCTGCCAATCTGAACAGGATGATTGGTTGCCAATCTGAATGATAAGAATTATTGCCAATCTGGACAGAATGGTTGCCAATCTGAGAATAATTGCCAATCTCAACAAAATGACTCGCAATCTTAACAACTGTAAACTGACTTTATGTAGATACAATACAAGTTGGACGATGTTAGACACATAATACAAGTTAGACAGACAAAAGGTACATTACAGCTCTAGTACTCACCTCCTGGAAAGTCGCGCATTGCGTCGGCCAGCGCATCGATGGACTCTATATCCAGGTTATTGGTGGGCTCGTCCTGAACAAGACAACCACATTTGTACACTTAGAATCATGCATAATTTTCACAATCCCTATTTAAATGATTAATTAATTTCTTGCACAAAACACCAACTCTGATCTTGACAGAAAAGCCAGCAAATTTGATACGGAATATTATTTGTATTAACGAACGAATGAATGAATTTGTCCTTTACATTGAAAGCAGGAATATTTTACCCATACTCGATTAATTATTTTATTAATATACTTTAATTTTTTTTTATATTAATAACAACAATATAAAATAAATTAAATAGTAATAATAATAAATAAAGTAATAATGGAACTTTATTGTCCAGAATGAAAATAGCAATATAACAATTTTAATATTATTGATAGTGTAATAGAATTTTACGATCCTGGCCCCAATCCACAGAACAATCATAGTGGTTTGATACGATTTAAACATATTTTATTCATGGCGGTACGATAGTCATAACTCTGGATACATATATAGGAATTATGACCCTCATAGCACCACAATCATTCTGGAGGAAGCTCAATGACATCAGCGATATTATTAACCCTCTTATCTGCTGTATTAAACAGATACGGCTTATTTTGGCATCTCTAGTTGCCTCCAGTTAACCATATTTGCTCAAGTTCCGCGACACTGCCAAACCTCTCACCAATATAAGCACGTCCGGAGCTCTGCAGGACAACTCTGCCAGCGCAACCCTTGCCTTCTGACCCCCAGAGAGGTCAGAGTTCTTTATGGTGTGCGCATGACTAGACAGACCAAACTTTCCTAACATCTTCCGCGTTTCCTGGTACTGCATGTTGAACAAACGCTGAAATAAAATAATAATAAAATGGTTTTAAAATAAATGAATTTAATTAAATTAAATAAAAGATATGAAGAAAATAAATCAGTACTGCAGAATATTAACAATTAATATATTATGAGTAAGGAGAAAATAACTTCTTGTTTATTATTTTTTATTAAATTTTAATAGTTTTTATTTATTTATTATTTTTTACAAAAGATAATTTGGTTGTCAAACACATTCTAGTCTTACCTGCAGATATTCGATCGGCGTTTCTTCTAGATTAAGCTGTTCTGCCGAATGCTGATCATACTTGCCGATTCTCTGTGATATAAATTTAATGAATTATTATGAATTTGTTTTAGAATTTGGGCTCAGAGCAGTTTTCAAGATTCTTCTTGTCGGTTTAGGGCAGGAGGAAAGCCACAGCATCTGTAGCACTGAATGATACAGTAAACCTGTGAGCACTGGCTGGTACTTACAGTGAGTGAATATGGAGTTTAACGTCACTGCGGGAATCTTTCACCCATTTGCAACGATGGTACAGACCATGGATGATAACTGCATTAGCATGGTACAAATAGTGCATTCTATCATGATTGTGTTAAGAAAAGATGATTATCGCGAACACTGAAGCTATTAAGAAAAGTCGCACAAATAGGAAGTACAAATTTCTAGACTCACCAATCTGTGATTTTTACGAATTTCGCCTTGTTGCTGAAAAAAAAAGATAGCCATGCTTTCACTAAATTTTAATAAATTATAGCCATGTTTTCACTAAAGTGACAAATAGTTACCAACATTGAAAAGGTTAAACTATTCCCATTGTCAAGTACAACAATGGCTGATAATAGTAATTAACTCTTTACCCATGAAACACAAAAACAGTGGTGAAAATGTATACCCACTGTATACTGGTAATGTTTTCATACACTTTTCGCTTATTTCTAACAAATTAAAAAATTTAGCTTTCAGGATGGGCTGCACATTTTTCAAAATATTTCTTCCATTAACATGCATTAATCTAAGCTCAATTTATATTTTCTTCTCACTATCGGGTACCCACATACCGGCTGAAGTTCTTTCGTCAACAGTTTCAGTAAAGTACTCTTTCCTACACCATTGGGTCCAACGATTGCCACTGTAAAAGAACAAGTGAGTGAGTCAGTGATTGTTTTATGTCGCAGCGGGAATCTTTCACCCATATGCACCAATTTGCATACAAAGACAACCACAACGATAATATACCATTAACCCTCTCCATGCGGCAACCGGAGATGCCCTTAAAAGCAGTGTCTATGCCTAATCCAGCAGGGAGAGGGTTAAACATGTAAAAAAAATGTAAAAAGCTGGACGTACAACAAAATGACAAGAACAGATCAAGACTTACCTCGAGAGGCCATGTCAATACCAAATTCGAGATTTTTGAAGATTGGCTTCAAGCCTGGGTAGCCAAAGGTTACATCTGAAACGAGAAGAATGTTCTCAGTATCCAACTTCCATCAAGTGGAATCAAGGGACGGTCACACCAACCACGATAACAATAACAAGAAATTGTTATAAGCACAAACTGCAGTACCAGGTCAATTTTATTATTATTTGTTTTTATTGGGGTTAATAGTCGCTTTCAAGATTCTTTCATTTACATCACGACTTGTCAGTTTAGGGCAAGAGGAAAACCCACAACATCCGTAGCACTGAATGTTGCAGTAAACTTGCGAGCACCGACTGGTACTGACAGACCAAGCAGTACATGGTCAACAAATTGTGATTGTATGCCTTTAACCCTCTCCCTGCTGGATTGAGCACAGGCACTGCTCTTCATGGCATATCTGGTTGCCTCCAGCACGGAGAGGGTTAACACTGTATCGAGTGCTGTACTCACTGTGCGCGCCGAGGATGGGAGGACTGAGTGGCGTGGGTTTGGGGAAGGAGAACTTGACGATGTAGTCGCGCGGCTTCTGGAGAAGTTCCGTGGGCTTGTCCTCCTCCGCAAACATGCTCTGCTTGGCTCTGTTCTTGGCCTGCTTTCTAGTCAGAGCCTCTTTCTGCTTCTCTTCCTGCAGAAGAACCAGAACATTGCCAGAACCAGATCATAGGACCAGAGCACTACCAGAACCAGAAAAATAAGGCCCAAACCGGGCCATTGTTGCCAGATTCAGAATATTGTCAGGAACAAACTACTGCCCACACATTATAAGGATAATAACTTTTAAAACGTGTTCGCCCGAATAATGATATGAACAATAAAACATTTCTAATAGCCGGTAGGATACCTTTACCATTAGGAGAAATGGATTGGGCCGCCAGGCGAGTGGGAATTTCTATATAAGCTGATTCTCCTTCCACATTTTGTATCATATATATGTAATCTGCTGGAATAAAAACATTTATAAAAAAAATAAAATTAAAATAAAACCCTGTACCCTGCATTATGTGGCAGCCTTCATATACAAGGTAGACAACTCACAGCTTTCTTCTTGGACTGCCCCTGGGCCTTGAGCTCCTTGATTCTCTTCTCCTGCTTCTCAAAGTCCTTGATCTGCTCCTTGCGCTTCTGGACGAACATCTTCTTGAAGGTGCCGTAGTTGCCGCGGTAGTAGAAGAGTTTCTGCATGTCCAGGTGAATGATGTCCGTGCAGACGTTGTCGAGGAAACTCTGGTCGTGCGACACAACCAACAGCGTCTTCTTCCAGAGCTGCAGGTAGCTGGAGAGAGAGATGGAGAATGAATGAATGAATAAATTAAATTATAAATAAATAAATGGGATGGGATTTGAAAGCGGGGTCTTTGGCTCGGAAGTCCAACGTCCTACCATACTGGGTATTCACCATCCCATAAAGTTTTACCATAGCACAAAATATGCATCAGTGAGTACTTACTTGTCCAACCAAATGACAGCATTTAGATCCAAATGATTGGTTGGTTCGTCCAACAGTAGCAGGGTTGGTTCCATGAATAGCGCCCTGAAAACATACAGTGAAATGGTTGAGATCTGCAAACGTACTACAACTACAAGATCCACGGATGCTACAGTTAAGCCAAGGATTCGATTTGATTGCTTACAATCACTACAGGAATCTTTCAACCATATGTAATGAGATAAATCAGGGATCTTATTTTCAAACTAGGATGACAACTTCAAACAATAATGATAATTAGGTGATAAACATATGGGTCTGTATGCACAGACGTAGTTTAGTTAATCCGTGGTTTAAGGGTTAGGTTTTGTGCATACCGACAGCAGTATAACTCATCGCTTAAACCTAGTTTAGTCTAAACTGTGGTTGAACCACGTTTGTGCATATGTACCATAGTGATTTGAAATTTGCAGGTGTTTTTGAAATTCGACAATGGCAAATTTAATTGGAACCCAACCCGCGTGCTCCTAGCATTACGTATTACCCAAGTCAACGAATGTGCCCTTATTTTCCTTCTCCACTCCCTGGGGAACATGCAACACAATATACACAGACATTGTATCCCAATCTTCTTCACCTATGGAAACTGCTCTCACTGTGGAGAAGATACCCAGCCACTGGTTGAAGTTCAAACTCAGACTTTCGAAATTTGCTGTCCAACACACAACCCACAGTGCCACCCAGACAGGAAGCTGGACATTACCTGGCTAAAGAGACCCTCATCCTCCAGCCGCCGGACAGATCCTTGGTGGCCCTCTCGGTCATCTCGCGGGTGAAGCCCAGACCGGATAGGATCCTTCGACCATTGGCTTCCGCCGCGTCGGCACCGATAGCATTCAGCTCTTCATACACCTGGCAAATTCATACCTATTGTTATTCTCTTCTAATTTTCTATTTGTTAAATATTTATTTAATATTGTTTTTTCTCTTAGTTTTATTTTTTGTTTTATATATATATATTATCTTATCTTATAAAAACAAGCGTACCTCTTTCAGCCTCTCCATGTTAGAGGTATTTCCAGCGTTGGCCAAATCCATCAGTTTCTTCTCCTCCGCCAGAAGAGCCAGACGTTTCTTGTCTGCACTGAGGACGATATCAATAGCTTTCTGGTCACTGGCCCCCACCTCTGACATTCGGAAAAAAGACAAGGGTGATAAGATTACTCGACTCGTTTCTAAATGAAATTCAATTTTCCCATGCTTACTTTGCGCTTAGTGCTTGTCCACATGGGGATCTTAGAGCTATATGAATGAATTAGTGCTTTACATCCAGGGCCCAGCTGTATGAAAGCACCACAAACTAATGACATCATTAGCCGTTATTCCTGCATTAACGTTCAATACTAAAGCAGGGATCAAAATTAACACTAGTCCTCTAGCCCGGGCCACTTCTCTCAATGCTAAAGGTATCCTAAGGACTAGTAGAACTTTATAACATTTGTTATTTGTATCACTATTCAGGCTAGTAAGTTTTAAAGTTAGTTTTGATCTCTGCTAACATAATGCTGCATTAGTTAATGGAGGTTTAATGACACGTTGTGGGTTTCCTCCGGCCCTGGCCTGAACTGACAAGTCGTGATATCAGTGAAAGATTCTAGAAAGCGACTCTAAAACGACTGACTCTAAAGCAACTGACTCTAAAGCCTAATTTAAAAAAACATTTTTTTTTAAATAATGACACGTTAATTGAGTATTATCGATTCAAACAACAGAGTCGAGGAATTGAAATGAACACTAGCTTGCTAGCCCGGGCCATTTCTGCCCGGGCCATTTCTGCCGATAATAAGTGCTAATTAATAGAAATTCCAAACATTCAGGAAGTGAGTGTATACTGATCCATTGACCAGTTAACCCTACCTTGCTCACAATATAAAACGTCAATATTTGGCGGGATGTTGAGGGCTCTGCTGGCGATGTGCTTCAGTAGAGTTGTCTTCCCATGTCTGAATGTTGCCATAAATTGGAGATAAAAAAAAAAGTGTGAGTAAAGATACAATAAAATGCATAAACAATCAGCTTCATGATTACTATATTGTCACACTAACTGTTATCATAACTATTGTCATGATAACAATAACATCTATTGGCATTGTTGTCATGATAACCATCACCATAACTAATGTCATGATATTAGTAAACATGATAACCATTGTCATTATTGAAATGATAACTTCATCATGGTAACTATTTATCACAATAGGGTCAGTAAGTCTCGTCGGGGTAATTTCCGGTGACAGGAAGAATGTCGACGGTTGCTATGAATGACGTCTGAATCGTGACATGTTCATGTGAGATCACAATGGGATATCGTCAATGTGTAGCGCATTTAGGTGTTTGACCGGTTTATGTCACCGGATATTGAATGAATCTCGGGATATCTCGTGTCAACTTACGGGGCCTATAACCATGACATCTATAGGTCTGATAATTGGTGGGTACAGCACGTAAACTAGCACAAATGTGTTGCCCTGCGCTTCACACATATATCACTACACCTGCAGTAGACTAGCCACGACATAACCATCACCTAATATGGGAACAATGGTTTATCTAAACTGGTTCTTAATGAATGCGCAGTTGGATGAGCTTGCCGTTTATCCTCGTAGTAGTTGTCACTATTAGGAGTCAGTTTCACAATGAGGCTCCCACCATTTCTTTCCAGCCCTATTACCATGATGATTGTTAGGATAATAATGAGCATGGGCATTTATAAGCATGATCAAATTACCCGTTCGGTCCCACCAAACCGTATCTTCTTTGATTCGTAATCTGCAATGTGGCCCCGATGAACAGATCTTTACCACGTGCTGATATCGAGAAGTTCTCTACCTGCAACACAAAATTACACATTGCAACATATCTTATTATATTTACAGAATAAACTGATAAATATTGAATAGACATGTAAATTACAATGCCATATCTCAGTTGTCAATTGATGGATAAATCCAATAGTCAGCGATAAGAAAGGAAAATTTAGTTTTCTGCGGAAACAGCCGGAATCCAGGGGTTACAGGTCATTGTCAGACTCAAGAGACCGACCCCAGTCTCCAAATCTGTTGGAAATATCTACTTAAATTATGAAGCGCTGTCAGCTTTGAAATGAAAAAGGGCATTGCCTACCTTGATGTCCAACTGGTTCTCTAGCACTGCAGCCTTCGAGGACTTTTCTGCCTGCGACACGGAAAACTGGCCTCCGTCTCCTATCATTTCCAATTGCAGCTTGTACTCCGCCTATGTAAATACAAAATGACATTTTATAGCTGCATGCTTTTGCAAAGTGAAAATAATTGTCTCGTCACTTTTATTATTTTAGCACGAAATAGAATTCCGACTTTTAACAAATATGTGTGGCATCCTCCAAATTTCAAACTATTTTATCACAAATGAACTAGTAATTAACTATTAAACGGGAATTAAAATGTTGCAATTCTGTATTATTATTAACCATGTTGACAATATCAAATACAATGTATAATCTGAAGAATACATCCAAAATGCAAACATCATAAAATGCAAACCTGTTTTTTCAACTTTTTCAGTTCTTTCTTGCTTAATTTGGGCTTAATTGCATTATCCTTTTCTTCTGAAATTGAATTTATTTTATTCATTGAAATCATTCTTAATATTTATATATATACATTTTCAATCAGAAAAGTATAACACATGTCATCTCAACCATTTTTTTTTAAAAACAAAGCACACCAAACATTAATCAAATTTCCTGTCTGTGTTAGTACTGTTACGATTGTTTTGTTTTTTAATTAACAGTTCAGCCAACACTGGGAATCAGATAAATTATGGACAGTCTTACAATAAAAAGTTGTATTCTGTATTTAAATGACAGAGGTTTATTTGTAGGAGGAAAGGGAGCTGCAACTTTTATTATTAAATTAAATAATAAAATCAATAAAACAGCATCGCAAACACACCCTGATCATCGACATTGGCAGTGGCGCCAATCATATCGCGATTCTGTTCTTCTCCGTCGTCGTCTTCGTCACTGCTGTAATGCTTCACCACTTTCTTCTTCACTTTGGGCTTCTTCTCCTCCACAGTTTCTACTTCCTCTGGCTTCTCAGAGTCCGCCTGTTCCATCTCCTCTCTCAGAAGATCCATTTTACTCTTCTTCCCCTTCTTCTTCTTCTTTGATTTGTCCTCGTCCTGTTCAAGAAATAATAATATTAATAAAATACTTGTGTGTTGCATGGTGGGGTTTTTACACCCAACTTAGAGATGATAAAGCATGAATATCTTGTTTCTTTCTGCTACCTGAAATATTCCCTATTACCATGATTACCATCAAATGCCAGACACGAGTAGGATAGCAACGATATCAAAACATACAAAGGCGAAATATCAAATTAGTTCTGAAACGTGGAATCACTGTGGAACGACATATAGAAAATGAAATATATGCATAATGCATATTTAAATTTTGGCTGGGCAGTGAAAATACTGTACTTTGTAAATACTCAGTAAATGAAGTATTTTCACTTCCCTGCCATAATCATTATCCAAAATATGTGTTGATTCTAGCGATTTGATTGGTTGAGAGGAGTCCTGTGAAAAGTGTTACACGCCGGTTTGCCTACTCATAACAGTTATGACCTCATAATAAGACATAAATGATTGTGATGTCATTGCAAACTCCATCGACCCAGCACGTTATAAAGACATTTCGACTATTACGTGATTTTGGATAAAACATGTGCACCCCGGAAATCACGCTGGTAACTAATAAACAACATTATTTTCACTGCCTGGCAATAATCAGGGCTAAATTTTAAATGTGCCAAATTCACGCTTAGAAGTTTGGCAATTTTTATGGCCGGGTAGTGTCATTGCTACCCTATGTGTAACAATAACACTACCCAGCTGACAGGCCATAAACCTGACCTAATCCTGCTGGGTACCCATTCTCTCCTGAATGAACAGCTGTTAATTAGGCTAAATTAGCATAAATTAAATTAAAGACTGAAAACCAGTCTATTAGTTT
>JAVCKZ010082813.1:0-2500 GCA_034780755.1 Lepetodrilus elevatus
AGAGACCATAGCGCTCTCGTAAGTGCACGATCCCCGTGTATTAGATATGGCTACGAGAGTCCTTATGATCTCATAGTAGATATGAGAGCTTCGAGAAACGATACCCTGGCCCCCGATCCACAACATATTTTATCTTGCCTATCTTACGATCGATTGTAAGTACTTACGATAGGTTTTACGATACATATTGTAAAAGATACGAGCGTTCCACAATGCTATCTTAAACCTATTGTAACTTGTTTTAAACTGGATTGTATACTAGTATACTGAAATTGTCCGATCGTTGGCTGTGTGCTACTGCCAACAGATATGTCCAGCCGCGGTAACTGTAAATGGGATTTTGGATATTATAGATCATCGTTGTGTTATCACAAGTTACATAGTATACATACGGACACCCTCGAGTTGCAATGACTGTGTTTATGTGTTTATTGAGTCAATAAGACGTACAGTTAGACTGATTCGTGGACTCCACTCCTGTATACCGCCGCGAAATATTGACTGATATAATAACAAGCATGTATGCTGTTCGTGTATATATCCTTTCGCTTAAGGTGTTGGCGTAGTAATATAAACATAAGTATTTGGGTGTTACCATACTCGAAAATATGAATAGAAAATATATCCAGGTGCATTTACAGTCCATTTGAGTAGTAATATAAACATAGGTATGTGGGTGTTACCATACTCAAAAATAGGAATAGAAAAAAAAAATCAATGTACATTTACAGCCAATATATCTACTTGTATATATTGTATGTCATAAATAAACTTTATCTAATATTATATTGCGTATGTTTCTGGGTTCGAACCTCTACTGTGTACACCAACCAGTAGGACATGACAACGAATTTTAGATGTTTATGAATCTCGGTGACTATATAGGAAACTCGACCCTAAACGAATTAAGGCAAGCTTCTAAATCAGCAATATTATATCTGTTAATTACACGATTGCTACGTTAATACGAATATCTATTTCAATTATTACCCTTGTAATTAGTTGGGACTAATTGGTAAGCAGTTAATCATAGAAAATGATAACGAGCTATCTCTCTTTTCACACTGGTTCTGTTTCTATAATGCGCGGTATTGGGAACTTGAGTGTTATCCAGATCCTATGTCCACTGTTGGTATCAGCTGTTGGTATTGTCCATATGTTTATATATATATATTCCCGCAGCAGTGAGGAGGTTAATTTTGTTCAGCCAAATTGACGTTGGCCACACATTAGTTAATCAAAGTAGTTGTTTACCAAAGCCGCTGCTTATAAAAATAATGTATGCATTTATATTGCGCAGCATTTCCAATCTGTAATTTCGTGTCTTCGTCTGCGAGTGTGGACAGCTTATATAGAAAAATATCTGCATTCGTCAAAGTAGCTGCTTAACATGACAAGGTAAACGATAGCCTTTCTGCAGAGTAGCTGTTTACGAAGGTGCACGCAGGGTGATTTTGTCAATGACCATGCAGGGTATCGATTCTCGAAGCTCGCTTAGCCGCTAAGGGACCATAGCACTCCTTTTGCCGATAGCTAATACATTGCTAAGATAAGAGAGTGCGATGTTCCCTTAGCGGCTAAGATAGCTCCGGGAAACGATACCCTGTTCGTAAGGCCTTCCAACCGATGTGAGTATGGCATGATATGCTACGACGTGGATGAACTCACCGTGGAGGCGACTATCCATTACTGGAAACAAGAGGGCGATCATCCTCCCATGTCGACCCCGTGTCCCAAACAAATTGCGCCAAGTTTCAAACGAAACGTATACCTGTAACAGTTTCTTCGTGTATAATACACGCACGGCAATCTTTTAAGAACCGCAAGCATTAGCAGAGGGTGGGGTTTCTTGCGGTCTAGACTAATTTGATACGTCGTAGTCTATCGTGTTCAATTCCAAACGGCTGTGGGAGGATGATACCCACACACCACCTGCGTGTTAAGCCGACATGTTGGTAAGGCGATTGTCTTCGCGAGATGGGGAATCGCACGGGTGGCAAAGACGCTGCTGGATTTGGTCAGGATTAGATGAAATCCATCGGTCTGCCGTACACTTAAAACACGGGAGTAGTTGGTGCCGTGGTTGCAGAGACTCTGCAGGTTAAATGCTCTCGATGAACATCTTGGGTCATCTGCTGGTCAAGAAGTCAAATTAAAATTCAAGGACGGATGCTAAAGATCAACTTTCAAAGACATAAAATACATATTCAATATAGTATGGAAATGTCTTCACAGAAAGCTAATCAGTGACATGCGAATAATAGAATACATTATTATAATTATTTTCTTAAAAATAAAAAATAAAAAATAAAACCTAGCGTACACAGCCAAAACAACCATCGTCAATGGTTTCGGTTGAAAACTTGGAAACATGCCCGAATGTGTATGTCTCAATTCTAGAGCATATACGAACGCGGCTGGTATTTTCGTTAAGTATAGAAACATAGGGGGTGGTTATCCTCCAGGTACAGATAGAGAAGTGTCATGTCATTACGGACAT
>JAVCKZ010082813.1:5000-12503 GCA_034780755.1 Lepetodrilus elevatus
AGAGAGAGAGAGAGAGAGGGGGAGAGAGATGGAGGGAGAAAGAGAAAGAGAGAGTAAGAGAAAGAGAAAGAGAGATAGAGAGAGATGGGGAGAGAGAGAGGGGAGAGGGAGACAGACCCACAGAGGAAAAAAAAAAAACATTTATCTAACCAGACACCGAGAGAAGACCACCACTACCACCAAATTAACCAATGTCAGTTGGAACAACTGGTCCTATGGCCATGGGTAGGTATAGTGTCTGTCACTGACCACGTGTATAGATACCGTATAGATATAGATATAGATACACGTTGATGTGTCGGCAAACACCCGCTGTCACTGGACCAGTTGTTAATTACCTTGCGACATGTTTCACTTCCATGCACTTGTCATGTTATCCAGACAGGCTGGAAATACTATAATGGACAAGCCATACAGTAACGAACGTACACGGTAGATGACCTATACCGACCTTTAATTAAATAGCCGACCATGAACTTTTGCCATGCTAGTAGTTACAGATCTCTTGAATGCCTACAAGTGAGATTTATTAATTGTGGCAATAACTTCAGAGGAAGAGCAAACACTGAACTATGTTTATGGCTGTACGCGTTGTTAGTTCATTGCTTTGTGTATAATACTCAAGGTAGTTAATTAATACTGGAAATGTCTTACTTCAGAATTTGATACACAGATATGGCCGAGCCAGTTGGCATTTACATGCTTAATAGCATACGAATTTACGCCATTTCACTTGGTATATCTAATTTGTATGTAATGTTTTTAATATTGTTACAGGTATTTCGTTCAGGGATTTACCGAAACGTTCTGTTAAACAGGCGTTATTTCATTCAAAATACTAGTATATACCATGTACAACAGAGCCACCTTAGAAAAAATGAAAGAATGTCTATGTCGGTTTAAAAGCATCCCAGGTTTTGTTTACATTATTTTTTCTTGGATGTAACAAGTCTGGTACCTATCAATACATTATTACACCAGCATGATGTAATTAGTATAGTATTATATGTATAAATAAGCAGTAATTATCCTATACTAGGAAGGAAAGTTCTTTTACTAGTGCTTTAACAGTACATTACTCCGCTGCACCACAATTCAATGTTTTAAAATAGATATAGATCCAGATAAAAAATGTCTGTACAGTACATGTATCCGCAGTATTCTATCTCGAGACATCCCCATATATCTTCGGAGAAAAAGCATCGCAACTATATATAGGATTTCAAAGCTCGGCAAGCATGTGGAATGTTGATGCAAAGTAACGGTTGTTTTCATCTCGTGTTTAATTTGAAGTCTTATCAGACGCTCTTGTAGGCGTGGGTGTTGGAACGGCACGCAACCCACAAGGGTTATGAATTAAGATGCATGCCGTCGACGATTTAGATATCATGTAGAGAGGGTGTGGGTGGTGGATGATGTTTATATCGAGTCACAGGGAACTTTTACAGGGCGTGTATATGCAGACAATAAGCACTAGCGTACATCATTTCACTCATCACCAGTACCTCTTCGTTGCCATCGGGTAACATCTACACGTCTGGCGTGGACAGAAACAGCGGGCGTGTGTTCATATGCATGCACTCTGTAGGACCTTAAAATGTGTCTTATTATCTTTCTTATATCTTTCTGATATCTTATTTACATCCATGCTTTCTTATAACCACGAAGTTCATGGTGTAATTTAGTGTTATCATTACAGTAGTTTCGTGTTTCTGTGGAATAGAAAGTTATCTGGTGTTCGAAGAATTGGAAGTTTCCTCTGATATGACTTAACAAAGTGTGAGGCATTTCCGGATCACGTATATTTCGGATCACGCTCTCACTTATAATTACTCACAATAATTACGAATGACGTGTCCTCATTTTTTTTATTTAAACATATTTTATTATCACAATTTCCATAGGATCAGACAAAAGCGGAACACTTATCTGTCCTCTCCCTTATACATGACATAAAGTCTATAAACAACAGCAGTCACTTCAACTGCAATTCTGTGAATTAGTAAGTGAGAGCGTAATCTGGAATGCCCGTGATCCGTATACTGTCTCCAGCCTCTCCACGCACTGTACTAATATGTTTTGAATGGTCGTTTGTATTTGTCAGCATTTACTTGGGAATTAATATGGAAATAATGACAGCGTCAGTGGTCATGATCATCTAGTTTTGTCATTCAGTGAAAATCACATATCTTCATAAAATACTAAAATCCCATATTCACAATCTGTTGTTCTATGGTAGGTTATTTTGGGAATAGTATATAACTCCTAACTCACGTACAAGGATAACTCTATAAATAGCGCCACGTTAACGAGAATGATGTATGACATCGTGAACATCAACCTATCAATAAACCACGATCGTCCCACTAACATGGCGTTTCAAGGCAATATATAGCGTAGTTCCTTCGGCACGCTGCCTCCGGTTAGTCTTTTCTCTGACGTGATCGAGTCCATAAACATAGTGACACTTGAACACGATATTGTTGAGCGGTCCTTCTCAGGCCAACTTGGCCGCATTTCTTGGTACAAGTGTTAATTAAGAGTCAGCTGCTTGTCTGAATCTAATTAGCGTAATTGAAGTAGGAACATAATCATAAGTACTGTCTCCGTTTCAGAAACTGTTGCATAGCATATACTAGTACCATACTCCCATGACAGCGGTAACACTTCAGAATCTTCTGTTAATATCTGATGTCTTAGCACTGCCAGGAGTCCATGGTCATTATTATACCTACCAATAGTTCTTGCTTTGCTATAGATGTAAGATGAGATTTAAAAATCCCTGGAGATGAATAGTTTTGCGCCAGTTGTCACCTTGCGCCAGCTGTCTGCTGTAGCAAAAACGTAAAAGACTATTTAGTCAAAAGCACATCTGTCTAGCATAGTGCTCGTGTATTGTTCTCAATAGTTTTACGCTATACTCTAGCACCTGGATCAAAAGTAAAACACTCGCCACACCTGTCGGGCCCGGGGTTAGCTGGTTTCTCCTCATATCAGTCCTCACCCACGTTCCGTTGTCATTCAAGTTTCCGATGTCATTCCGGTTTTCTTTATCATTCTGGTTTGGGGTTATACCAATTCGCCTTATTTTGAGTCCGGTTTATTAATGTCCTTAAAAATAATCCCATAAAATACCGATATCTTATACAATAGTATTCACGGTAACACATTCGTTATCAACTGTCACTTAAAAAAAGAATAATTTATGTTTGGGTTTAGATCCGCTTTCGAGAATATGGGTTGCCAATTTAGGGCAGGCAGAAGGAAACTCACAACATCTGTAGCGCTGAATGTTGCAGTAAACCTGCAAGCATCGGCTGGTACTGACAGACCAAGGATGATAACTGCATTGCCACGGTACAGACAGCCCATCATAATAATCATGATTCTGTTAGACAGGTAACTTTCGCAAACATTGATCAATGCTCCCAGGATTCCGGGACAGGATTTGAACCCGAACCTTTGGCTCCGAAGTCCTATCAACCTTCAAAGGCATTGGTATAAATATATACATGTAAATAAGCGGATACAGAGATACGCTATAGTATTCAAGCTAAAAGAAAAATCAACCGTTACGGACATTTGAATTATGTGAGCACGGAACTTTGATAACAAATTAGAAAAATAAATCAACCGTTACAAACATTTGAATTATGTGAGCACGGGGCTTCGATAACAAATTAGAAAAATCAACCGTTACGGACATTTGAATTATGTGAGCACGGAGCTTTGATAACAAATTAGTAGGTTATATTTGAACACTGAGAACGAGAGAGGTGCACGTATGCACATGTAAGCTTGTATTTGCGATGTCGGTGCATGTCGATATTGCGGGGTGGAGAAACACACACATACACCATGTACAAATATGACGTTACCCGCTCTTCCATTGTACAACTGTTGTACGCTTTCAAGAATGTTTAACATGAAATGTACGGTAGACCAAGCACTGTTAACTTGTGTAGCGGTAGAGCGACCGTCTCTATCCAGCTTGTCGTGATTGATAGTCCTGTTTACTGGTAATTCTTCCTGACAACGTAGAATATCTCAAATTCACTTTCATAAATTTAATTTTATGATATATTTGCATATCATTAAACATACTTCTCTCCAAAGGTCCCGTTTTTATTGCTTAGACGTTAGCTATCTACCTAACAATACTGGTGTTGTATTTGACCCTTTCTCAACAATTCATACGGCTTATCTGCATTAAACGGAATGGGCAACGAAGTACATGTTACTGGTGTGTCGAGAAAACATGGGTTTAGGGCGTGGATCTAGAAGCGGAAAGGGCATTGTGCCATGATCGTGTAAGGTATATGAGAACCTGTACTATACATAAGGACTGCACTTGTAGTTTGTGTCTGTGTGTATAGACTACATGTGTATGCAGTGCACTGATAGCGTAACAAATACACCCTGTAGTGACTCGCCTGTAGGGATACACATAAGGTGCACAGAGGTCTGTTGATTGAGCGCAGAAGTAACTGCGGTGTCCAGTGGGACTATTGAGATGTGCTTGACTCGATCTCAGTTCTCACATGGTCCATTAGAGACATTGCTCGCACCTGTTCCGATCGACTCCGAATGCATGATGTGTTGGTGGGTCTCACTAGCGTACACGGACACACGGCGGTGTTAGCAAACTTTCCAGGTCACGCTAGCTATAGTCGGGCTGGGGGCAGGCAGGCAGGCCGTCTGACTAGCCTAGCTCTAGATCCAAACTTAGTTCAGGTGTAGCAGTCGAGCTGCGAACACGACGTACTTCGTCTTTCGCGTGTTGAGGTTCTACTTCATTCTGAGTGTCACTTCGGATCCCCAAACCTCACCTACTACTACCCAAACGTCGTCTGAGATCGTCAGGCAGTGAATACCCGACTGACTTGGAGATTTAACTCCGGAAATGAACTCCTTACAACACGGGATCGAGGAGCGAGCCCGCTACTCGGCCGGAAAACGGAGTTTGGCGAGTGTTTGTTTTCAAGATAAGCGCTACAGTGCAGCAGTTAGCTGCGATGTCGCATTGGTGTAAAATGTTGATTTGTCTTCGTCGGCGTCAGTGGGAACCTAGAGGAGACTGAGGGACAGGCAAGACTCGGGGACAGACGAGGAAGTACCCACCCCAAATGAAGAAGTACAGTTAGGCATGCGACCTAAGGCCTATGGGATCGGTGCTACTACCGGGACGGCAGTGAGACTTGCGTTGTGTGTGTTTGTGGTCGCCTGTGTGCTGTGTCCCCCGGGGCCAGCCTGGGCCCTCAGCTGTAGGATATGTCACCCTGACCAGTGTCCGCCCGTCCCCCACGGGCTCTGTCAGGCGGGGGTCACCACCGATATCTGCGGGTGCTGCCAGGAGTGTGCCCGGGCTCTAAACGACTCCTGTGGGGGCAAATTCGGTTTATTAGGAAAGTGTGGACCTGGTCTAAAGTGTTTTATTACACCGCGAGTCGGCCAAGCTATCTCAGGACAGGAGGACGGGGTATGCAGAGGTAAGTTGTTTACTTCTTCATTTATCTCGGCCAGGTATTGCAAAAAAATCTAAGAAGTCGGGATGTCCTCAAAAGTATATCTTTCAGCACTTGTTGCTTGCACGACATGGTTAGGTAAGTCGATATGTATGGTGTACTTATTAAACAGGGCACGTCCGCGGTAATCCTGTAGTGACAGATTACATAATTAAAGCTCGGGTATTACATAGATACAGAGCCTATCTGGGCTAGTGTCCCAGTCGGATTTAGGACACCTGTCACAGTACACATGAGCTTTTTATATCAATAGGGAAATAGCCCACATACTTTACACACGACCCAGATCTCTCCCTGTTATTCGATTTCATTTGAAGTGATATATTCTCCACTTGGAAAGGTAGAACGAACTATGGTGACATCGCAGAGCTTGTATTACTAATTACGCGAACGTCGACCCTGGGATTGTAATTAGACAGGAGACCAGAGATTGTTAGACAGGAGACCAGAGATTGTTAGACAGTAACCAGGGTTTGTTAGAAATGAACCAGAGATTGTTAGAGGACCAAGGATTGTTATACAGGAGACCAGAGATTGTTAGACAGTGACCAGGGTTTGTTAGAAATGGTCCAGAGATTGTTAGAGGGCCAAGGGTTGTTATATATGAAACCAGAGATTGTTAGACAGTAACCAGGGTTTGTTAGAAATGGACCAGAGATTGTTAGAAATGGACCAGAGATTGTTAGGGGACCAAATATTGTTAGACAAGAGACCAATTGATCAGAAGGGACCAGCGATTGGTATGGACCAGAAAGGACCATATATTGTCAGATAGTGTTAGACAGAAATCAGATCGTGTTAGACGGGGGACCTACTATTGTTAGAACGAAACCTGGGTGCCTGTTCTCGAAACATTCTTACGATCTAAAGATTCGTATTGTAGGCCTATAAAAATGTTACGCACGTTCTTAGGCTAATAAGATTTTTTTTTAAAAACGTTTCTATAATAGATATTAAGACAGGCGACCCTATTTTGTTAGAACGGGACCAGAGATTGTTAGACAGGGGAGCAGATAGTGTTACACCAGGACACCGTCGACCCTTCGTCATGGGTTGCAGCACAGTTGTAGTGCTGAAGGTAGCGAGACGATAACAGCCGCGATAAAACAAAACGATTGAATGTTGTATTTATCTCAGCCAACACGTAATGTGTGCTCGACACCTGGGCCGGCTGGATCCAGCATCGAACATATACATCTAGGTGTAAACAATAATAAACCCCAAGGGTAGAGGATATGGAACGGAGGATCTGCAATAATAAACCAAGAGAGCCCGACGGCGCTCAACTCTGCGGCCTTACATAATGCAATTGGTTACCTTGTTAGATACGCTGATGATATGGACACGGTGTGGTGGCATTAGTGCACACACGCAGGGTGTGTAATAGACAGATCACGGTGTAGAATGTGCCCTTCGACCACTGGTGGGCGATGCTGATCAGGGCAGGGTTACTATAGTGAGTTGGTGTTTGTCGTTGCGCGTCTCTGCAGAGAATGGTAAAGACTCGGACTTGTAGGGGGAATGGTAGTCATTGGTTGTTGATCAGGGCAGGGTTACTATAGCGAGTTGGTGTTTGTCGTTGCGTGTCTCTGGAGAGAATGGTAAGAGATCTGGGTATCGTTTCTCGAAGCTCTCTTATCCGCTAAGAGACCTTAGCATTCTCTTAGCAGTGTATTAGCTATCGGCAAAGAGAGCGTTATGGTGTCTTAGTGGATAAGAGAGCTTCGAGAAACGATACCCTGAATTGTAGAGGGAATTGTAGTGGTTGTTGATCAGGACAGGGTTACGATAGCGAGTTGGTGCTTGTCGTTGCGCGTCTATGGAGAGAATGGTACAGGATCTGAGTTGGAGAGGGAGCCGTCGTGGATGTTCTGAAGAGAAGGCAATAGTAGAGCACTCCATGGGCGTATTCGAAACCACGTTCTCGAGTTACTCGAGAACCCATTCTGATCGTGTTCTCGTGTTCTCGGTTGCGAAC
>JAVCKZ010082824.1:0-25896 GCA_034780755.1 Lepetodrilus elevatus
TAGTAGTAGTAGTAGTAGTAGTATAGTAGTAGTAGTAGTAGTAGTAGTAGTAGTAGTAGTAGTAGTAGTAGTAGTAGAAGCGTTACAGTATACAGACCGAAAAGGTCAGAAATCGCTTATTTGGCAGTTTCAGATATTTTTTTAATCGGGAGAGCATGCTACTAGTTTGCTAGTAGTAGTAGTAGTAAATGTCTCGTTACCCTATGGAATAAGGGGAACTTATAATCTATTATTGTGGAACTATTATAGATTTATTAGTTTTAATTATTATTATTATTTTTTTTTTTTATTATTATGTTTCAAAGTATTGTTATGCTGTAATATTGAATACTGTCTTATTATCCATAATCCATTTATTTAATCCTGGAATGTCAGCAAAGCCATCACAAGGTCAATATCACTCATGAACAGCACCATATTCCAACCCCCAAGAAAACGTTGTGATACGAAATTAAGGAATACCAGATCAGTTGGCAATATGGTAATCTCTATAGATAATATGTCAATTTTACATTTTGAGATAGCTTTTTTATAATGTCAAGGTCACGAAGGAGCTTTAACGGGACATTGTGACAGAACAAAGAAATATTTGTGCGTATCTGAAGTTTGCTTTAATAATTAACTGAATATCTGTGTATAAGAATACTACTTCGTACGTTAAATCTTTTAAAGGTCACTGTGACCTGTCAGTTATTGTTGCCGTTATTAATACATCGCATTCCTGTTACAGCTAAGCTTCCTGCTGCGTGTATATGGTTCCTGTTCTACTCAGGAGCTTTGTTAATATCAAGTTCTAAAGCCATCCAGTCTCAATGACAGACTAATGGTCACAGATAGCTAAATCCACCAGAAGACAACACTGTAACCGTGCTAGCGATATTGAAACGATCTTTATTTACCATACACCGGTAATAGAAGGAATTCTTTAAAATGGCACAATTTTACTAAGACCGTCATTGATAGCATTAATAGCATGGTGAGCTCAATAATTATTAATCCTGATAATGTAGACAGTGCACATAAAGACTCATTTATCTACTCCATGGGGAGTATGAAATGCAATATGTCAGCGAATATTAAAACCTATATAATTGCGGTTTATTTGAATCAGAAATAAACTGATGGTCTAGTCTGGTCTAGGATGGCCTAGTCTTCTTATCCCTGTTGCAACGGTTGAAAATGGGTTTATTAACCAAGTACAATTTACAAGTATTAGGATGTTATTGTTTTATTATGGTTTAGAGTCGATTAATTTATTTAGTTCATATATCACGACTGGCCAGTTAAGAGGAAACCGGCAACACGTGTAGCGCCGAGTATTGCAGTAAACTGGTTGGTATTGACGAACCAAGGTTCTATCATGACTGTCGGAAAGGGAACTTCCGGTAAGGATTCTCCTGAGTCCTCTGGGAGAATTCTAACCCGGAAATATTTATCTCAGAAGTTTAACGATCTACCACTGCGCCACAACCCGCCCCCGATTCTTTTTGGCTACTAGTATTAACTGTTTGGTAGAATTCCATAACAAATAATACAACCTTGCTAAAATACCGTAATGATGCCCTTGGTAACTCCAGTTAAGTATCATATTTGATTGGGACCGTTCCCTCCACAGGGAAACACACACATTACATTGGGACCGTTCGCTCTACAGGGAAACACACACATTACATTGTACACACAAAATGAATAAAATTTGAATCAGAAATACGCTGTTCTCGAGATAATGAATAGTGACCTGGTTTTTGGTGTCCTTATGGCACCAGTGAACATAAAATATTCGTAACCCAGTACATTCACTCTGATTGCTTTCTAACGCCGAAGGGTCCTACTTTATAAGCCCAAAATAACCAAGTATCTCCATCATGACTTATAATGTCCGGCAAATTGCCATGTCTGTTTTTGTAGCTTTACCTTATGACCACCGATCTGGTCGCAATCGGCATTGGCAAACACGGGGATCCTACTTGGGAGCATCGTCTCCCATTGACGCCACCAGTTCAGGGGGCATCGGTAGTTCCCGTCTATTGACAAATGGTTGCCTAAGTAAACATCGAGGCTGGAATGAATGGTTCTTGGACAGATTCTTCGTACAGTAGTAATTGAATAGTTCCACCGTGGACTGTCGGTATTTCAGATAGGAATCAGGGTTTCTACCCCAGCTCAATAGGAAGAAGGTGTATTCTCTTTAGCGGAGAAATGCCTGAATGAGAAAGCTAAATGTCCCGTATGTAATAAAGTGCTGGGTATCGAGAAACGAAGCTCATAAGGACTCTCGTAGCGATCTCTAATGCATGGGGGTCGTGCACTTGCGAGAGCGCTATGGTCTCATATTTGAAATGAGAGCATGGAGAAACGATACACATGGTACCGTTTCTAGAAGTTCTCATTTCTACTACGAGACCATAGATAAGTAAAGGACTCTAGTAGCGATCTCTAATACACGGGGATCGTATACTTACGGGTGCGCTATGGTCTCATAGTGAATATAAGAGCTACGAGAAACATACCCAGGTAACGGTCTTCCCTTAATAGTCTACTAGTATTCTATACCCTCCTCGTTGGGAAACTGAATTTTGGTACCATTGAAATGGTACACTATGGTATGGGATCACTGATTTGACACGTAATAAACGTGTATGTCATGTGATACTGGTATAGCATGGTACTCTGGTATGATTTTATAAACTGGCGCGTCTTGGTAAAATGGTATGTCATTAGTTTGACAGTGCACACTAGCATACAATGGTACTCATGTATGGGGTTTTAAACTGGTATGTTTTTGTACAATGGTATGTCATTGGTTTGACATTGCACGCGGGCATGTCATAGTAATATGGTATAACTTTTTTAATTGGTAAATCTTGGAACGATCATGGTATGTAATTGGTTGGACATTACACACTGGCATACCATTAACACCCTGGTAAATTTTGATACATTGATATGCCATGGTAGATTGTTATGTCACATTGATGTGTTATTGCACAGTGGTCCATATTGACTACGTATATCATGGTAAATTGATATATCTTGATACTACCAGCTAATGCTTCTCTTGCGATTGCAGACCGGTTTTACATGGAACCACATAATTATTCCTGTACTAATAATATCTCAATAAATACCAACGACAACCTTGTCCGAAGCGTTTCGTGACTGTATTTTGTCGATTTATTTTTTAATGCTTTTTTTCTCTACATTTACAAAATTATTGGCGCTTATATTTCCACGAAACGTACTTGTCAACCACAGCGTTACCGTGACCTTTTCGGTGTAGAAATAACTATTCTGGTAGAAATGTTTCCTAACCTAGATTTTGACCAAAGTTCATAACTTTTTAAGAAAGTTAAACGTATAATCATAATAATGGAGCTATACCTATTTTTGGTAAACGTAAAAATAAATCAGACCAATTTAATGATATAACGAACTACTTAGACTCTACATTCTGTTTGCATAATCAAGTGTTTTATTCTCCATTCTACTTGTTCATAATGCCATATCTAGTTATCAATATTTTTCACGTCTTATTAAATTCGATCAGAGTAGTTCTAATTTCTATTATATTTAAACTCTGCGACGAAATAGGTTATTGATTCTTTCAAAATACAAAGAATCCGGAAATTCACAATCGGAACACCCTTGAGGTATTTCCTATATCTTATAATTACACAGGACAAAGTGGACTTCACTCGGAACATTTCGGATTAATGATGAGTATGTTGAAGGAAATACAACTCTAAATATAGTTTTATTGTTTAGTTACAAATCGGTTGGTGCCGATGCGTGTTAAAGATATGTTCGCTACCGTGAGGAACTATTGTTGTGTAGGTATAAAAACGATGATACGTATACCAAGTGAATTCAAAGTATTTTGTATTTTTAGTTCCAATTTAGTTCCAAACGAAGATCAATATCAGTGATTGTGTTCCTAATAAAGTTCTTTCCTCCAAGTTAGAATAATACTCATTATGCCTTGACTTATTGCCGACAATCTCGTCCGAATAGGAGCTTGTAAATAGGAATGTTCGTACTCCTCCAATCTCGCCCTCCCACGCAGTGAACCTCGTTAAAGTCATTGGAGCACAAAACGTATACGACCGCCTGTACGTATCTAAAACGTTGTGACAAGTTTCTCGCCATCGCGTGTCTTATAACACTAGTAGACGGAGCCCCACTGAAACGCCACTTTCCTCTGCAACATGACGATGGCCTTGTGAATTCAATTTAAGCGTCAAACGTTCCAATGCGATCTCATTTCTGTGAGTGCCACGTCTCAAACCGAATTCGCATCTACTTTGACCCTGTTTAACCTGATATTCCTACACGACCATAACTGGGCCTATAAAGGGAGCACGCCCGACTGGGTTTCGGATCATTGGATATAATTAGTTCCTAGGCGCAACGTGTTGAGCCGAGCTTCTGCGCAATTCTCCTTCTGCGGAGAATACATGTGTAAAAATGTAATCGCCTCTTCTTAAAGGGCTTTAGTTGCGATTGCTCATTAGCATGGATTAGAGCCGCACCGTTGGCGAACTAAACGCCTCGAATGAGATCGCGTGCCTTCATTGATTCGTATAGGATATTCCATAAGATCCGGTGATACGGCCCTCGTGTAAAGGTTGCCCATCGATGCGAGACGATGTTCTTCTGGGAAGCCGGATAATGAACACGGTGCTAAGACATCGGTTCATTAAGACCCGTCCTTTTACAGGAAAGAAGTGGGATTACGAAAACCATTGAGGGCTTTACCATGATAGTCGTATTACATCTAGAGGTCGACGAAGAACTCTTCTATTATATAGAATGATCAAAAGAAACATATTGGAATGGTTATATACGAGAATAGATTAGAACTGACAGACAGATCTTAGTCGAAATACTCATATTTAATGCAACAGATAACCATATGTGATAAACATGTGTGAGGTATAATTGTCTTTGCAGGCATGTTCTTTGTTGCACCGAGAGAACTCGGCTTGCTCTGAAACTCGTGTATGTGTTGATGATGTCCACGTGGTGGTAATAGTCTTATAACCAGCTGATAACTCGTCTCCTGTTCACCGATGACAGTGCACGAGGGTATTGCTAACTGTATGCGGTTTATTACACCGGCACAAACCTGTAAAAGAGGTCTGTCATAGCAGGTACCATTTTGGACTGGACTCGTCATGCTTTGAATTAAACTCTGTGTTGTGTTATTCGGGGGTTCACCCTTTTCACTTTGAATTGAAATGCATTGGTAGCGGTAGTTGGAAGTCAAATAGCATCGCAACTTCATATTTATTACTCAATATGCTGCTACTGCTACTACTACTACTGCTACTGCTGCTGCTACTGTTGATGATGATGATGATGATGATGATGATGGCGATGGCGATGGCGATGGCGATGGCGATGATGATGATGATGATGATGATGACGACGATGGTGATGATGAAAATACTACTAATGATGATTATGATGTTGCCGCTGCTAGTGATGCTGCTGATGCTGCTGATGCCGCTGCCGATGATGGACACTACTACTAAGGATTATGATGCTGATGATGATAATGATGATGATGATGATGGCGGCGACGACGACGACGATGATGACAAAGATGTAGATGACAAATTATGAGGATGATGAACACAATCCAATAGATGGTTTGTTATGATAAAGGTATACTCTATTCCACCAAGAAATCATTACATCTATATTTGAGGAACATGGGTAACGTAAAAAAAACATGTTTTAACGTACCTGATTAAACTAAAGGAGGCCATTATTTTGAATATGCTTTGGACGACGTCGCAATCTGATTCTCTACATTTCTCCCGGGACCCTCTCTCGCCAATTTCCACTCAACCAATCAGATGAGTGAACAATCAAGTGACCACGTTGAAGCGTTCATTTCCTCTGTGGACTTTCAGTCTGTTCATTAATAACCCCATAGAAAGGAAATTACACCTCACTCGTCCTACAGAGAAATGCTGTGCACACATGTCAGTTGACGTTTGTACGCGTTAAAGAATGCCCGATATCAAACGAGAAACTCTGTTTCGGTTTGGTCTTATCTAATACGTAATGTTGTTGAATCTCGCGAGAATCTCGCGAGAATGATGACTTATGCGTACAACAAAGAGATCTGTATTTCTCGCGGTGTCACACAAAATTCTCTGGTGTGTAAATAGATCTAGAATTGAGGGGTTAATTAGAATACTTTTAGAGTTAGGGGAAATATTTGGCTTTGTAGATAGTGAACGTTAAAGTGCCACTCTGTTTTTGTGTGTCAGACTGAAGTAGTTTATTTTAGTTTGAATGTGAGCGGACTTGCTGTTGATCCATTATAGCATTCAATTGAATCATGCCATGCTGTACCGGACTGAGTGGCTGTGTCTAACCTTAGTGCGAGGGTTTTAAATGAAGTCTCTATGATTGTATCTATAGCATGAGCGAGTTTTAAATATAGATATTTTGAAAAGCGTATTTACCTTTTTACTTCCATATACTTTGACTGAGTTATTGCATTAAGTCACAGTGTAAATCTTTCACCCATACGTGATGACCCATACTTTGAAAGTACCATAGATCTCTGCGTTTTCTAATGATCTTAGTATTGCAATGATACATATATATCCAAGTAGTTCATACCAACTATACTGTTATGTGATCAAGTGTAGATTGCTAATGAAGTGTGTTCAGTATATGAAATAAGTTGTGAATTTACAGGCATCTCTCTCATACGCACGCATGCAAAAACAAGCATGCATACATAATGTATTGACTGCAGTACTAATCTAAATCTAACAGATTATTGAGAGTATCCAATGCCATTAGAACCAAAGACACCAAACAGAAACCCCAACCACCACCACCACCACCACAATCATCACCGCCACCACCACTACCACTACCACCACCACCACTACTACCACCACACTACCACCACCACCACCACCACTACTACTACCACCACCACCACCACCACCACTACTACTACCACCACCACTGCTACCACCACCACCACCACCGCTACTACTACCACCACCACCACTACTACTACTACCACCACCACCACCACCACCACTACTACTACCACCACCATCACAGCTACTACTACCACCACCACTACTACTACTACCACCACCATCACCACTACTACTACCACCACCATCACAGCTACTACTACCACCACCACTACTACTACTACCACCACCATCACCGCTACTACTACCACCATCACCATCACCGCAACTACCACCACTACCACCACCACCACCACTCTTTGAGTCATGCTACAATTATAACAAAAGGCATTAGCATATCTAAGTGCATCGCGCATTTTAATTCTTCACTCGGTAATTATCTCCTTTAACACTATTCCAGAATTGTCCAATGATGCGATGAACACTAAAGTAGTGTCCGGTCACGTGATGCCCAGTCACGTGACGTCCACTTTAAGCAGAATCGCCTGGCAAAATGGAACATGGTTGCTGAGGAACCTGCGAAAGCTAGTCTAGAAGTCCCAGGGGGCAATACCCACGACCACTTCCGGTTCAATAAGCCTGGGATTACCTCTCACGTGACTCCTCCATTGGGAGTTTACCACCGAACCTTAGTGACCTTGGAGGCAGTGGATAACGCACAGTGTTATGAGAACACGTCTCCGGGATATTCTCTGGCCACCGATACTTCAGTGGCACTAGAAAAGCCATTTACACAAAGCTGATGACACTCGTTGGCGCGGTATCATAATGGAGCGTTCATGATTCGATAGAACAACAATTAATTAGATCCCTAAAAATCCAATGTTGTCATGGTGGTACAGATTGAACACTGATATAAAGTTCCAGTCTTCTCTTCCTCATTTCTGTAAAATATCTAGAAGTTGATCACCTACAAGCACCATTATGGCATTAAGGGCAATACATAATCTATAATTGTTTACTTTTTAAATCTGGAATTCCATGACGGCTATCACTGACCCACAAACCGACAATGACATACCATGAGACGGCTATCAACAACTTCTTGCCACAAGATTACTAAACATAATTTTTATTACAATTCCAAGTCCAAAATACATATGGAGGATTTGTAAGATACGTTTGAGTTGAGGATACGTTTGTACTCGAATTAGTTTCGTAATCTCTGAGCCTGTGTATCGTTTCTCGAAGCTCTCATATCTACTAGGAGACCATATCGCTCTCGTAAGTTCACGAGCCCCATGTATTAGAGATCGCTACGAGTGAGTATAGTATCGTAGTAGATATGAAAGCTTTGAGAAAATATACCCTGATTTTTAATTAGATTAAATACAGTCTAATAGTATTAAATACATAATAGATCCTAATATGGCTATAGTTCATTTAGTTCTTTTCAAGATCAATTTTGCGGTAGTGATATTGATGCATATCTGGGTGTTGGCATGCGTGTGTGTATGTCTTCCACGTGAGCATGTCTTACGGTTATCATATCAGCCTTTTCCTGCAACACAATAGCCTTCATCAACGTGAAGGAAGCGCACCCTGACCATCAATTAGCTGCACTGTGCTACATGCTCACGACCTCCTTCAGTTCGCTGCACCATGAAGCCGAGCATCACAATCTTCAGTTCCCTGACAATGTTTTAACCTTGTGAATGAAATCAAGCGATAAAGCATGCCAATATTGATTTCTCGCACTGATAAATGTATACTTCATATTATGTATTCATTCGATAAGATTAATTCCTAAACCACGGTTCTTTACATTTCTAACCTTGTCCCAAGATTTCGGAACTATTCTGAGTACGATTTCATGTTCAACTCAAAGTTTTGTTCATAAAACGTCATGTACATTTTGAGTATGAGTATGAAATTTGAGCTTGAGTATGAAATCGTATTAAAAAGGTTTAGTAATCTTGGGGCCTTATGTATTATAGCAAGAAATAATACATGCCAAAATGTATTCATCTCTATTGTCTCCATAGTACATGTTTATCTCAAATTGTGTAAAAATGTATTCCTATACACAATTTGAGGCGATAAAGTATGTTATAAGTATGATGGTGCTTTTGTTCTCACTGGTACATCTCAAATAATGTACTGTACACATGTATTCCTCAAATCAAATTGTGTAAAAATGCATTCCTATACACGTGTTGAAGCGATAAAACATGTCACAATAGGTCATGCTTTTCTCACTGGTACGTCACCTTCAATACAATAAAACATGCCAAAATATATAAATATATATCTTTTTTAATCTCTCACTGGTATGGGTCAAATTGTGCACAAATCTATTCCTAAACCCACGTTAAACCTATACTTAAATCCATGTTGAACCCATGCTCACGTCAGGATTAGCACCATCCCAATTCCCATCATTGGCTCCCGGATCATTGGAAATAATTGACTGCGGCTAGCAGGCATGTTTACCGCAGACATCGCTAAAGGTTTCTTAGCTATATATAATACACGAGCATAGATTGTAATCGTCTTTTCTAAAGGGTTTCATTAGTAGTATATATGTATTAGCCTCGCTACTGGTGTATCAAATCCAATCGGCTATCGTAATCGATTCGTACATGAGTTAATTTTGAGTTTCCATTAAACCTGGACCCCCAGTGCTCAGACCAGTTTTGGCTATAATTGATTGTAAGTGAGTAAGTAAGTAAGTAAGTAAGTAAGGGACCCGCTACAATGAAAGTTTATTGCGTGAAACCCTTTCATCGCTACAATACTTGAGAATATGGTTAGCTAAATCTATTGCAGTGAAAAAAAATTGGTTCTTTGGAGAATTTGACTTTTAATAATTTGTAGCTACAACTGTTGTCGGTATCTTTTCTCGATGCTCTCGTATCCACTATGATGATATAGCGCTCTCGTAAGTGCACGATCCCTATGCATTAGACCTTATGGTCTCGTATGGATATGAGAGTTCGAGAAACGATACCGTGGGTATCGTTTCTCGAAGCTCTCTTATCCACTAAGAGATCACAGCACTCTTTGCCGGTAGCTAATACACTGCTAATAGAGTGCTATGGTCTCTTAGCGGATATGAGAGTTCGAGAAACGATACCCAGAGAAATAGGGTCCACGAATCTCTCTTATCTACTACGAGATCATAGCTCTCTCGTAGCGATCTCGTACACATGTGGATCGTGCACTTACGGGATCGCTATGGTCTCATAGTGGATAAGAGAGCTTCGCGAAACGATACCCAGGACGATGCACTGGCGTAATAGGGAGTTCGTCGAGATCGGACGATATTTGTTATCGTTCGATAATGAACGTAGGCTAGTTAGCAGTTAATTAGAATGCACACAGTGTTGGCAGAAAGGGGCAAACTGGGCGCCGTCTACAGATGATAAATGCAGAAGCAGTGAGTGTATTTGTCCCAGCGACTGCGATAAACAAACATGAACCCGTGATCAACTAGCAAGTCCAACAACTGTCTTCTGATAAATTAATTTTGTGGTTAATTGCATCAGTTTCATCAACGTTCATATGACCATAAAGTGTCTGTTCGGATGTTTCGGTCAGACCTGATAAATTGCCTTAATGAATCACATGATGTTATGGTACTGCGATAGCTAACGACCTTGGCCTTGGCCGGAAGTGTAGGTGAGGTAATTAATCACTGAGGTCCTCAACGTAACAGCAGGAAATGTAACATGAATGTCTGAGTAGGTTGTATACACAGTCCTTTCATCCGAACGTGGCCAAGTCCAAGCGTGCTAACGACCCACAGGCAATAATAATTATGCTATCAACGCAGGACCAAACGTAAGCGACTTAAAAATAGTTACACAAACCGTTACTATAGGGATTACCTCCCTTGTATAGTCGCGTTTCGTGGCGATTCTATTCCCGTCACAATCAGAGTAGCATTCACCTGTTTCGATACCTTCCAGTGATATGTATTCATGTCGGACACAGGAAATAGTCGATTCATCTAAAAAGGGGGTCTTATCCTTTTAACAACTGCTAGCGAAATCGATCCAGGAACGTCTACGAATACTAACCTAATGACAGACTTGGTGATGCAATCGCCACTGCTTATGAATAACTGCTACAGAATGCGTATTCCGAGCCCAAATGTAACCCGTCTCTGTGTAGACGCCCGTGAAATTAATCGAAAATCTATTTCCAACTAAAGAAAAATATATTTTTTAAAAAATAGAAAAAGATACCGTAATGAGAATTGAGCGTCATTTACACCTGTCACGATGATTGGAAACCGTTTATATTGAATTAATGTAATGTATGCATATAATTATTAAAATTCTCGTTAATACCAATACTAATACCAACACTTACCTAGTAACTGCCATTAAATACCAGGAAACATATTCTCAAAAGGTTAGCGTAAGAACGAGCGTAATATACTCTTAACCCTTCTATACGAATTTTTCAGATTGTCGTAAAATAATAGTTTATTTTTAATAATTAAATTAAATTAAATAAACTATTAAGATTGTCGTACGATCGTAGGAAGGCTTCGATAACATGCCGCCCCAGACATCGGTCCCTACTCCCGAGGAAATTGACCCATCGTGTCAGTAATATCCAGTTGCATTCCGCAGTGCAATGACAAACACGATATTAGCATCGCGCTTAGAACTGGTTTCCTCGCTATGTAATTACCTCCTGTAAACTATTCATTGTCAGGTTCCCAGCTGGCCGGAAACGCATTCTGGCACTTAAGCTTTATGGAAGTTACTGTTGGAACCTGCCGGTGATCGCCGTCCTTGAGATTATCCCAGACAAGGGAGGCAACTGAAGCTATAGGATAATAAATCCTGTATATTGCGTCCCGCGAGAGAAAATTAACTCTTCGGGATGTTTTGGTCATCAAGGTCAGTGTAATCAAGGGAGATTACTCCACCGTACGCATCCTCCAGGTTGTTTGTCAATGGAATTCTAACAATAGTACATGATATCCTGTACTATTATATCTCCTCTTTTCACTGGGGACTAACACAATATGTTTCAGATGTTTCAGAAATATTATAATAGGATTCCTTCTTTTCATGAACACATTTTTACGCTAACAGAGATGAATTTCGTTGTCCAAATGGGTTTAGAACATGTTTTTCAATGTAATCAATCCGGTTTAGTTTAATAACCAATGCGTGTGTAACATGTTTCAAATGGAATGAAACTGATTTAGTTTGATACCAAATTAGTTTAGAACATGTTTTCAATGTAACCAATCCGATCTAGTTTACGCTAAAAGTTTAGAACATGTTTCCAATTGAATCGCAGCGATCGAGGTTATTTTCAGTAGACCAAACATGACAGTTATAGATTCAACGCCCGTTACATTCAAACTGAGTCGTACTATACGATTACTTATATAATAGGATTAAACATCTACTTCCTACTGAGGTGGTCAAATATGTTCAAGGATTTTGTGAGCGCGTACATTGAAGCAATGCTACTTGAAGGCCACCTACATACAGACATCGGGACATTAAATCTGGCACCCCAAACGAAGCCTATAAATCAGCCAAAGTAGAAAGCCATTCAGTGGTAAATATAGGAACTCTAGCTGACCAAATGACGAAATACACGAAGTGACACATCTCTTTAATACTGGAGATAGTTCCATAGTCCTTGCTGTTCCCAGAGAAACCGAATTACTTCTGAAGGGTAGGGAGTCTTATTGATGGGTTCGTCCTGCAATGCAATGTAATATCTCTTTGTAACCGTCGTAGTTGCTTTCCATTGACGTGCGTGACCTTGTCGGAATTTATCTCAAGGCCGAAGCCAATAACAGCTTTGTGCCACGACATTAGCAGTGATTTGTCACGCTTGAGTCTTGTCAAATATAGGCCGACAATGTGTGGCTGACCTCCAGTGACCATAACATATACGCCTTGACCAGCGGAAACCTATAGACTAATTAATTAAATAAATGTAATGTATAAGAAATGTTTGTAAATTTCGACTTTCCTTGGTCCATATCTATGGAATAACATACCACTCAATCTACGATATACCCAGAACATGTGTACTAAATTGTATTATTGTTATTATTCATTATTATTTGTATTAAAGTCTTCCTTAGACTCAACTGTTCATTGCTGCTGTACTCTCTCCCTGCTGGATTAATCAGACGCACGGCTCTTTATGGCATCTCCAGTTGCCTTCAGCATGAAGAGGGTTAAAGTAATCATGACACTGTTACCAGACTGGATGTGGGCGCTATGCAAGTGTATATTGCTATAATTATCATAGACCAATGCTGACTCTAGATACTGGTGTAACCTTTGTATTTGGACATACCAGTACCATCTAGCATTACTACCAAGAAAACATAGCACCTCGCAAGGTGGTATCATAGGCCAATGCTGGCTCTAGATACAGGCGTAACATTTGTATTTGGACATACCAGTACCATCTAGCATTACTACCAAGAAAACTATTATCTCGCAAGATGCGTTCCTCCTCGTAGGGTACGCCGTCCCTGTTTGTGGGGCGGAGGATGTGATGCTTATCCATGAAGACGTGTGATTGTCAGACTCCACTAGGATACAAGAGTATGCTTTCAAGGATCATGAAGGAGACCAACATCCTACACGAAGGAGAAGATCCTCTCAGATGCTGGATTTCCTCAGAATTCCGAGTGAATCGGGCAATATATCCGCCAGCATGTTCGGCATACAACTGACAAGACTCTCCGAGATGGCAAACGTGTCGGCGTAAAGGTTCTCACTCAAATTCAGTAAATGAAACCAGTGGATATCTTTAAAAGACTTATTTACCGACAGATTTCGAGTGGCGTTAAAATTTATTAACTTTAACTAGGAGAGTTTTAAAAATTAGTTTAGCTTTAAATGTCTTGTGTAGTGGCATCGGCGAAAGCAATTTGGAGAACGTATTTTACATTTTACAGTGGTTAAATCGGTACTATATCACGTGACCATGTAGCGGAAAGAACCGAAGTCTGACGTTGACGATAATAGATGATCCCATTCACGGAATTCAACGTCAATTAATAGATAACGTTTGTCATCTGCCAGTGAAACAGAATAAAGTGAAAAATTGACTCTTAATTCCATTATCAGTTAGGCAAAATTATATATTTCAAGAAATAGTTTCCTTGCTATTAAGGTCATATATATATATGTTTTATAAATAACGTCTGAACATTGTTTAGCATGTGTCTGTATCAGTTTAGTCAATATGCCATTCATTTTCAATGCACACAAAATAAATCGAACAATAATGCGTGTTAATAATCTAAGTTTCTAAGAGAAGATATCTGGATTCAAATACGAGAAATTTAACTGCAGGCTATCCACAAACAAGAATGCATGTAAGAATCTAAAAAGTTAACAGCTATTTAAAGTAAGAAATTCAACATAGGAGCACAAATTGAGTAGTTCTTCTTTCTTTTATCACAATCTAAAAAGAAGTAATCTGGATTCAATTACTGAGGACGAGAAATTTAACTGCAGGTTTTCCACACATTTTTCTTCAGGTGGATCAGCAAATAAGAGCAAGAAATCGTATCCCCGACCTCGCCCGCTACAACCCCGTATCAAGTCGCCGTCACCCGGCGTTAACGAATCTCTCGGGCTATAATCAACGATAATTGATTCACAAAGAGCTACGGCCGATAAGACGATGTCTAAGTCGTTCAATTCAGTGTCGCCCTAATGGTGACAGCGGTAATAATACCGAGGAACGGATTGCATGAACCCTCTAGACGTCGATGGATCCACCGCATACCGTACAATTGACGTAATTCTGAGGACGGTTGGCAGATATTTAAAATTAGATGTTGTGATGGAGGGGAGGATGGAGAGCGAGGGAGGAGGGGGTGAGGTGTAAGGGATGAGAAAGAAACGACCTGCGGCTAGCGTCAACGACCTGAATCGTAGATGATTGACATCAATGCATCGGAAGTTGATTATTTTCCAAAGTCAGAACATCCGCAGATACTTTTTTCACCACTACAATAGGGTATCATGACACCTTTGGCAAACTTTGGTCTGCTTTCATTAAAGGGTCTTACTGCCCCCGTTTCACGGAATGATCGTAGCGCTACGAGAGTCGTGACTCTATGTTAACGTATGAGAGTTACGACTCTTGTAGCGCTACGATCGCTATGTGGAACGGATGCCAGGCCCTGAAATTACGAAACCTTTTGAATACGATTTCATGTTCAAGCTCCAATTTTATATGGAGATTTGTGAACAAAACCTTTGAGCATGAGTTTGTATTGAAATAAGTTTCGTAATCTCGAGGCCTGGTTTAAATCAAGGACTGCACCATGTTTTTAACATCAAGAAATTACGTCAATTTCGACGTGATTCGTAGACTAAAATCGTAGATGATTGCCATCGATGCGTTAGAATATGTTTCCAAATGTCAGTGCTCTTTTTACGCTGCAATTTGGATAACATTTCGACCAAACTTGGTAGCAACTCTACCCGAACATGACAGAAGTATGTCCCAAAGCAATTAAGCCCGTTCAAATATAATTGGATCAGGTTTCATTTCTACCGTATTGCAATAAGGGAATATATCCCATGCAGAATTATTCATGAATTTCAAACGATGTATTCATTACCAACGCGGGGAGACTACATAAATAATGACTGAACATTTGAATCTCGTCAGTAGCTGAAGGAAGAGCAGAAGGTTAAAGGTTTTTACTATAAGAAATGCCCTATCCATTACACATGCGGGAAACCCCACACTGGAGCAGTGATCGCCAATCTATGATACGTCCGGACCTCGGATATGTATACCCAATTATTAAAGCACTCCTCCAGATTACCCACAAGCCAACGCTGCAATGCCCTCTCCTCACCGCTTCCGAGAGCGATTGCCTAAATAAGATGGAATATTTGCTAACACCATTTTCAGAGGTAATAAAAAACATTTAACCTTGAAGGCTTTCTCAATAAATCGCAATAAACTAGACATCAAAGCCCGGTATCAAAAACATATAATAGTATTTTTTATTCATTTCGTAATTGAAACAGTGAGCCGAAGCATGGCTGGGTGATTTACTATGCATTGTTATAAAACCCATCGTAAGGAAACGTGATTGGAATCATTTCAAGACAACGTAAAATATTATAATCCAAAGTCTCGATCCGGGATCTTCTTAAAAGCATGCCAGCCCTAATCAAGGAATCGACTTGACATGTACCCAACGCTGTAGTATGCTCCACCAGATGTAGTCATCTCCGCGTTGTTTACACTATGCGACACAATGTACTAGGGATCTTCTCTTTTAATCAATAGATTCATCGTCGGTGCCCGCATACAAACGACGGATAATGCGTCTGGCAGCAAGTAGTAAATGCACATCCATCGGAAACGTATTCGCGGAAAGTATCAATTAATTCGTTGGTCTTAGTTCGGCTTTGTTTGCGGTCTGTATTTTTTTATGTGCTCCTTCGTCTCCGAGTAGTTCCCGCTGTTTGTAGAGGACGACCACTCATTCGCAATTAAGGTCTAGAGGCAGGTCTGTCGCTAAGGATCATTCTCCATTGCTTCCTCGAGGGTCGTTGCTTGGTCCGTTTCTAGAACCACGTCTTCGTGATGGGCAAAAGAGTTTGCACATTTAACAAAATGAAAACCAATCGATCTAACAACATTGAAGCACCTGGCATGTTGAAAAAACACCTTACATCGCCTCTTACTCTAGAATGTACTTCACTTATTACTCGAGGGCGGGTAGTTGCGCAATGGTAAAACGTTTGGACTTCGGATCCAAAGGCCACGCATTCAAATCCCTTCCGCGAGTCCGGCATCAATGTTCGCGAAAGTTACCTTTCTGACGCGATCACGATAGAATGCGCTTATGGAATGCAGTTATTGGTTTCTCAGTAGACAGTACCAACCAGTCCTCTCGGGTTTACTGCGACATTCAGCGCTACGGATGTTGCAGGTTTCCTCCTGCCGTAAACTGACATGCCGTGATACAAGTGAAAGCATTTTGATAGCTGTTCCAATTTAAATAATTAGATAAATAAACTTCTTACTTCTTACTCTAGCATGTACATCACTGCTTACTCTAGAATCTACCTTTATGTTTTACTCCAGGCGTTTGGAAAGAAACACAACGCCCTTTTGCGGTCTTGCAAATTTCCCAGATCAAACTGGTCTTTCGTATTTGAAGCGAGTTCGTGTTCCAGGATAGAAAGGCCAATCTTCGTGTTATTTTGGTCTGAATACGTGTCACTGGCGCTGCAGGTGCGAGTGTGATCGTTCTAATGATGTTTCTTCTGGAGACTATTGTTTATTTAACACCTTGTCTACAACCTTTAGATTAAGTGAATATGTCTCGGACTTGGGGCACTATTGCCCCAGGGAGCTCTACATCGAGAGCTGCATTCACGTAAGGTGAAAGAGCATATGTCCACAGTCTTCAATATTAATGCGTCTTAACCACAGCATTGCACGACGTCGGTCTGTCATGTGTTGAATCATGTGATTGGACTTTATTTGAAGGCAATTGGCTTTATTCGATCCAACTGTGTCATCACAGTTTCAATTAGGATACAATCTTAAGCTTGTGGTGTTTAAAAAAAAAAATTATCCTGTATTATGGTCAAATTTCTTTGGTAAAATATAAACATTGAGGGCCCTTGGGGTACTTTTAACATTGTGATAAACGTAGGACTAAAGGGCTGTTGTTAAATTATGCCATCTCGATCATCTCGTTTTTCATTGAGTATTAATGTTTTTCAATGTTAGAACTATCAGATAGCCGATCTTAATTTTATTTTGAATATATAATTTCTATAATTTTCACAGCTTTTAACAGGTAAATCGCCAATGCCTTAAATATGTTAAATCAAAAATAAATCTGTCTCGTACAATACAGTAAAACATTTGAAAAGGTATGCTTACGAATTGCGCTAAATTCGTAAAACAAGTTACATAACTCAATAATAAACTTATACTTTCTGAAAACCAAATAAGAATCTATGTTACACTAATCCGAATTAGCATTCGTTATTTCTCAGGTGTATCAACATTTTCACAAATCAATATACGGGGTTTTGAGGAACCCTCCGTAATTTCATGCCTTCTTACTTCCGCGTAGCCCTCCTCCCTACATGCTATCATAGTACTGCTGTGGCTATTTAATATAATATCGAAGCTAATCCCGCTCGTCCATTTCCTATTCGATTTCATACTAAGATGAATGTAATTCAAGCACTGTCCACGTTATCTAGATTTATATCGCTTTCCTATAGGCAGGACGATGATCAATAACCCGATGGCTTCCAACGTTATGTGTAGTTTATCGATACTCGCGTTGACGTTAATGTGATATACATACATGTTCCACCGATAGGGTCAATATCTGGTGGCTCGAACATGTATGAACCCGTGTCACGTGGTCTCTTAACAAGATACACGCACTAAGAGGAGGGCATTTATTCGGTAAATCCTGTATGTAATTGAGCGAGGAAAAACATAGAGTAGATGCTTCAGAGCAGCTCTAATCTTTGATAATTGGTTTTCTTTTTCCCCCCTTTTTTTTCTCTTTATTTTTTTAGTGAGTGGAATTCTAAAGGTTACAAGGAAGAGGGATACTATACAAGGAAGAGGGATGCTATAGATAAGTTATGGACAACTGGGTTAGTTGTTTTTTATAATGTGCCCCAGGATAAATCCTTTTTTATTGACCAAAAAAAAAAAGAGTTTTTATTTTCCGTGGGTATTTTTTTAGGTTTTTCATTTCGTGAGTGAAATTCCAAAGATTACGCGTGGGAGATATCACGCTATTAGGTTGTAGAAGATTGGGTCGATTTTCTTTTTTTTTACATTATATTTTGAGATATATACGATTTTTAATTCTTTTTTTTTGTAAATTTCATTTTTATGTTTCGTGTGTGGAATTCTAAAGATTCCACGAGGGAATAATATTATACATAGAGGTAAGATAATTACATATATTTAAATTATCAACACAAATTGTTTACATTAAAAGATAACTACCGGTAATTCCTTGATATAAATATAACGAGATTTGACGAGAACGCATGAGATTTGACGAGGAAGCACGTGAAGTCATCAAATTCACTGGCCGTCCTCCGCTTAAGCTTGCGTTAGAGGCAGTGGTCTCAACAGACAACGACAGATCGAATCTTAAGTCGACGTTATTGATATAGACAACGTACTGGGAATTGCGTCCTCTTAATTTTATCGAAATAAATCCACACAAAGTGAACATATAGCTGGATTTCGGCCTTTTGGGGGTGATTGATCGTCCATTATTGAGAGAAAAGCTTCGATTTTTCTCCAGTTTGGGGAGCAAATTCAGAAAGCACCTGACGATACGAAGGTACTACCTTCTTGTAAAGTGTTATCCTCATGAAGAACCACTTAGACGAATATCGATCCAGGTTATGGAATCAAACGGTCAGTGGGGGATCGTAATGTAAGTTAAAAGTATTCCTGTGTTGGCCTGTCATTCCTGCGTTGCGTTTCTATCCGTGTACAGTATACATCTATTGTTTGCGGTCTGGAAGATTGCATACCAGCGTCGACTATCTCTGAAAGTGTTACAGGTGAATTATTTAGATGGCAATGTTTAGTAGATACTCCTTCATCGGTCGTGGAGGTACGAACAGAAACTGAAACTTTTCCTTTACTGAATAGGACACTTTCAATGGATAAGACTTGGTATAGTAGATTAATATAGGGATTATCATTATATGGGCTATAGTGTCGGCGCACGAATGTATCGATATATAAGTTGTACGATGTTCGAAATGTGTATAATGAGGCTGCACAACGTCCCAAGAAGTATACAGGCACTATCACATTTAAAGCGCTCCGTTCCGCTAAAGAAATCCGAATCCGAGTTTTGGTATGTACAGGCTTTTAGAGTATGTACGTGGCTGGATTGCGATGTTGGAGGGCATTCCTTTATTAATGTTTAATATTTAATGTCCACATTATCAGCTATTTCTGCTGACTAAGGGAGAAATCGGTCAACGTGCCCTCTGCGGATATTCAGATAGTCCGACAGCTAGTCAACACGCCCTAGCATTAAACCTCCCCATAGGCCATATGTCTTACACTCCTATCTCTCCGCTTTTTAATTCCAATGTATTGAAAGTTATGAATAAAATCGATAGATCTCAAACATCACCAGACGCAATTTTGGAGCCAGAATTGGGCTCCTGGAGCCACGTGGTTGATGGCACTTTACTAGCATCTGATGCTCAGTTGGCGAGCTACGGCCGTGAGATATTATTAGACTCAACAACATTACTTTAAGGATTAGTAGCCGTATTGGACATATCAATTTAGCTTTATATTATATTTTAACAACTAGGAATTAGCAAACGTCTACGGGCTTAAGGTAGTCTTCAAGGACTCGCAGACGCACTCAATCCAGAAGAAGAAACTTCTTAGTGAGAAAATATCTCTTCAAAAATTAACATAAGCTGAAATACAGTTAGGCAAATTCTTAGTACATCCGAACTTCTAAGCACTTACGAAGTTTAAAGAATACGAGCCAGATTCCTAAAGCCGAGGTTGGAAGTTTGTTAAAAATATTTCACATAAAACATCCGCCAGCCATTATTTGGAGTGGATATAATGTCACAGTATATGATGCAACAATAGCCACCACACCCACACACAGCCCCCACACACACAATCCACATCCTAATTTTTAACAGAAGCAATATTGGAGACGTTTGGTTTTTAATGTTCAACTTCAAATGCGAAAATTCTTGCACAATATTACGTCACATAGGTTTGTTGGTAACGTGATATTTGGCATGTTTTCCCACTTTGAAATTAAGTCGTGATATAAGTGAAAGCATCTTGAAAGCGGCTCTAAACACCAATTTAAAATAGAAGCCTAAGTCAGAACGTAAAGAAGCGATTTTTCACGTGAAATCCAAAACGTTGTAATATAAAACTCAGTAATTCTCGCTTTTGAAATTGAACGTGGGCAAAACTAAAGATACCAATTATTTTCAAATGCGCTATTATGATGAGAAAAGATGTATTGTAATCTCCGCATTCATGTGAACTACAACTTGCATAGACATGGGGCCTACATATACTAAATAAACCTTTATAAATTATATAGAATCTACGTGGTAAAGACTGATGAAAATTCGGTAAATTGATAAAAACCAAGACACAACAAGCCGTGTTTATTTCGTATCAATCATTCATGATGATAAAATCAAGATTGAGCCCTCTACACGTGCCACTCACACACCGACTGCGATCTAGCGCCAGTTTCCGGAAACAGAATCCATTCAGAGACTGTAGATTAAGATCAATCCATTTAGAAGTTGCTGTCGTGTCCAGCGTGTCGGTTTGGTCACTCGTGTGGCAAACCTAGATGACCACTTCAGGTAGTGGTGGTGGTGGTGGCTATGTCACAGTCAAGGCAGTATGCTCGCGTGGATGGTTCTGACACCGCTGGAGAACAAGGACTCGAATTTAAGAGACACCGGAAGTAATACAAGGGCGACTACTATTTTACCAAATGTAAAATATAACATGCGCACGCAGAGCTATTTACAATGGTGTCAGAACCGTGGGCTTGGGAGAGCGGTGGGGTGGTTGGGAGAGGTGTGGGGTGGTTGGGAGAGCGGTAGTGGTTGGGAGATCGGTGGGGTGGTTGGGAGAGCAGTGGGGGTGGTTGGGAGAGCAGTGCGGTGGTTGGGTGGGATTGGGGTTTGGGGATGGGGGGGGGGGGGGGGGGGCAAAATTTTGACCACACGATAAAACCCCCCGTTTTTATAAAAAAATTCAAAAATGTAAATATAGGTAGGCCACAAGTGACACAACACCCCCACTCCCACTCATCCTCCCTCCCGCTCCACCTCTACTCCTATCAATTACGGAGACCCAGTCTTCATGTTGCCTTTTAAACATCAGATTCATCACCATATTTCCATCAGTTACCAAAAGTCATTTAGTGACTATAAAAATTACACAGTATTTCTTTTCAAAGATGTTACACATTAGTTATGTTCCCACAAGAATCGCCATGGTTCATATTCAGGTCAAGGTCAAGTTAAGAACAAAGTTCATCTCGGATCAGGTAAAGCTCCATGTCATCACAAGGTCAAAGCCAAGAACGAAAGCAAACACTGATCTGGTATTAAGTCATCTAAATGGTCCAGCAGAGATAGTAAGCATCATATTTTTTAGCTGACATGGTGTGTTTTATATCTTGTTAATAGAATGTAATTGCTGCAATGACATAAAGGTTATTATTGATGATTTAGTTTGTTTGAATACCATCTCTGAGTGACACTAATGGACACAATTAGCTGTGATGTATGCATCCAAGTTAACCAAACTTATCTCAACCAACTAACTACCTTTCGTAAACAAGCTCATCTTAAATCAACGCTTTCGCAAAGTCCTAGGAATGGCAATTTAACATGGTTCCAACTCGCACGAAGACATAAATCTTGAATTGAAAAAAATCCTTCTTCAATTACAACGTTATTTGGACTTTCTACTGACAATTATTTGTCACCTATTGAGGTTTATCTGGTAAGCATCTCCCTCAGCTGGTAATCAACCCTTGCAAGGTCCGTCTAGTGTCAAATAAAAGGACACAATAACTGTCTCAACTTTGAAAAGAAATTCTAAAACGGGTTACTTCCAGGTGCCAGACAACATTGAGGAAAGTTTGGAGACCGTAGATTCTTTCAATTTCGCAACATAGGGCAATGGAAAATGGCCCGAATGCACTTGAATTTAATTTACTGGATTAGACAAGGATTTATTCTGTCCGATGACGTGTGTATATTCCGTATGCGCTTAAAAATAATCCAAAAAAAATAAACAAAAAATTAATTAAATACGGAACATGCTTGTGAAGAAAGATGATTTCAGACTATGCTTTGTTGTGCTGTAATGAGGGCAGAAAAGCCAAGAATCCATATTTGTTTAGTTCACATGCACTGATTCCTAAAAATAACTTATGTGAAAGCATGTGCTAAAGGAATACAATCACGAATTGTTGACACTTTTTCATGGTCAAACGTATTTTTACCTAACGTTCGAACATTTGAATTGTCTACACAGGTATATTGTGGAATAAGCTACATTTTCCTCATGTAATTGGTTTTCAATATTTTCATATACTAGTATTATTGAATTTTGTCTCGTGATCATCGAATCACTAAATGGAAACGAAACAGGGCAGATGTAAGTGCTTACCTTTTCCACCTAGAGGTACCACTTTGAATTATGCTACTGTATTGCATTAATATAATAAGCACACACAAATATTAAGACTATATTCAAGTTTTTATCGGAAGTTTATACCGACGATTCAAGCAAATGTTTTATATCACGGAGGTTTCAATGGAATTGTGCCTACCATACAGCGATAAAAAGGTTTTTGGAAATACATATGTATGTCAAATGAATATACTTTGCAGTTGTAGCTAGCCCCAAATGATTGATTGCCTTTAAGACCATCGTACATCGTCCAACTGACGAGTATAATAACCGGAAGTTAATCGGCCATGGAGTCAAATTCAGTGAATCAATCACAAACGTCGTTACAAATCAACACGGTAACATAACAGAGGGATGCCTCGAAGACTTGTTATTCTCATTCAGGAGGACCCGGGGCTGCGACCTGTGTCGGTCTGTGTATATTGTTAATAAAACGTTCGATTCTCTCCATTCACGATTGTCGACTTCTTGCGAGGTGACGTGGAACGTATTTCCGACAACGTAGCCTCATTAGGTTTCTTGCCCCGGGTTGACAAAACACAAAGTGGGTTCCAAATGACTCACAAGTTTCGAGACACCCCTGGTCCGTGGGCGAAGGGTGGGGGGTGAGGAGGAGGAGGGGTGGGTGGTGGTGTTGGTGGAGGAGGAGGCAGGGAGAGACGGAGACACGGAGACAAGGAGACAAGGAGACAGGGAGGGATCATCTGCCATTTGTTCCCGTTCAGTCATTATACGTGCCTACTAAATTGAAATGGCTGGTGGCGACTCGCGGTTGGGCTCAATTAATTAGTTGAAGCCAAAATACGTGATTATGTCATGGTTCCCACGGTCAATGTTCGAGGTAGGGAAAGAGGAAGAGGAAGAGGGACATGAGGCGGAAGTTGGCGGGGAGGACATGGCATGGCAATAATTCCATGACAATTATCCAGAGTGTCGAAAAGATGGTATTTAATTTTCTCTGGTATCTCACGATGAGTCAGCCAAAAATAGCACAATCACACACACACAAAAAAGTGACAAATTCATGACTACGGGGTACGAATGTACTGGAGTGTTAACGATGTGGTTTAATACCTTTGAAGGTGGACGTCTATGCAGCATAAAGAGTACTCGGCATTTTATTAAATAACTTTGCCTTTGGCAACAATCTTATGAACACAAAGAGAAGGCGGAACAGAATAATTCTAATCAGTGAAAATTCCGGATTCTTGGATTCCTCAGCTGGTTTTAGTGTATTCATGCATGGATGTTTTCTTGTATTAGTATATGAATATAGTAAAGAGTATGATATAAACGTGGATTTTGTGTGCTTATGAATGGATGATTTTTTTACGCTGGTAAGAAACCAAAATATTTAAATTGGATAAATACCGGGTACCCCGAGACATCAACTTAAAGTTACCAACCCATGCAATATCGATGCTGTTTTTCTTGCTCAGACATGGATGTTTTGTTATGTTGGTATATGAATAAAATTTCCACGTACAGGATATACACGTGAATATTTAAATTGAGTAGAAACTCTTACAGCTACCAACCTATACAATATGGCTTTGGTCTCTTTTACGATTGGATATGGATATGTTTTCTATTTTTGTTATATGAACGTATTTCCCACTAGTAGGATATAAACTTGAATATATAAATTGGGTATACACTCCGACATACCTAATAAAATATGTCAACCTATACAATATGGCTGTTTTTCTAATATATATTTATTAGATTCCTCTATGAATCACAATCAATAACACTTTGTCTAGAACGTTACCATGAAAAGAAATAAATAGAAAATAAATGTATGTGTAATTCGTATAGAGCCATTTCTTCAGCCTTCGTATATACACGAGCATGGGTAAACTAAATTCGTCTTTTGCTTTTGATTGATGGAAGTCTCGTCACGAGCAGACGAGATCTTATGAGTTTTATCAGAATCGCATTACATCGGCAGATCCCGAACATTAACGCGAAAGTGGCCGGTGGTAAGGACGGGCAAATCCCATCAAACACTCCCTCTCTTCTCAACCGATGCCACAAAACACACGGCCTCTAGACAAGCAAGACCTGCTTCCCCAGATCCCGGTTCACAGCCCCCAAAAGCCGGCGGAAAGAAACTATAAGCGGTGTTGTGCACCATATGCACCTCCGAAGATAATACCCCCGTAAATCCTGCCTAAAAGCAAACAGTGACAAAGGGAATTTGCATTTTTGGGACATCTGTGATCGAAGTTATGTATTAAGGCAAATGTTGGGACGACAGGGTTGTGTAATCTCTCATAACTAACCTAGATGAAGATTTGACAATCACGGATGATGAAAACAAGATAGTTACAAAGATAACTTTCATTTGGGGGACGGCTGCCTTGTAATGGGGAAAGTGATGCCTAGATGTTCAGATTTCGGAATTGGAACGACAGCGTTAAGTAACCCAAGTGATACCCCTTCCCCTCCGCCCCCCCCCCCCTGTGGCCTTGTCCACCCTTACCTTTCCGCTCTCGACAAAATACAAAATTGTTATACAGAAAGATATACAAAGACAGCTTGAAAGATGAAAATAAACAATAAAGCAATTAAAACCAATACACATACATTCATACACACAACATTAAATAAAAAACATGCAAACAAACACATTAAGAAATTTACACATAAATTTGATAACAACTAGTCCTTAATTACTGAAAAAAAGAAAAAATCATCACTACAC